>OX123184.2:28441432-28555430 GCA_944739405.2 Euclidia mi
GAATAAACCAGCTGTAGATAACCCAGATACTGCTCTTCGTACACGAATGAACCAGAACAAACCTCATACATCCAAATCGAAGAAAGCTATTGTTTGTTACGACTGTATGGAGCCAGGACATAAGCGTCCAGGCTGTCCCCATAAGAAGGACAAGAAGAAGAAACTAGTAAATCACAAGAATTCTCTATGTGCATTAAATGTCAATGACGGATTAGAGCGTGATAAATGGTTTATAGATTCTGGAGCTTCAGCGCACATGACGTCACGAGCTGAATGGATGGAAAATGTGAGAGGTTCATCTCTTGGGACTGTGACTATAGCAAATGGAGATGTACTGCCTAGTAAAGGCGTCGGAGATGTTTCAATCACCAGTTGCGGTCAAAATACTGATATAAAGAAGATTACTGATGTGGTTCACGTACCGATCTTGAACTCTAATCTTATTTCAGTGAAGAAGGCGGTAGATAAAGGTTTTAGCGTTGTTTTTGATAGAACTGGTTGTAATTTTTATGATTCTGATGTTTTTTCCTGTACATGCGATGTTATTTTACATGGTTCTATATGTGGTGGACTGTATTCTTTAGATTGTACGGTCAACCCAACGACTCAACTATCCGCTTTTGAGACACACTCTGATGTTTCTAGCTTCAAGCTCTGGCATAGACGTTTAGGTCATTTATGCCGCATCGGGATGGATCAACTGAGGAAGGGACACTATCCCCTGCATTGAAGGTAAGCAGAATAGGAAATCTTTTAAGAAAGTTTCACATAAGATATCAACTACTGTTCTGGAACTTATTCATTCAGATATTTGTGGACCTTTGCCTGAAACGTCATTTCAAGGCAATAAGTAAATTTTATTTTTTATAGATGATTTTTCGCGTATGACTTTTGTAGTCTTTATTCCTTCAAAAGCGGAAGTAAAGAACAAGTTTCTTATTTTCCAGTCGTCCGTAGAGCGGGAAACAGGAGCTAAGATTAAGATACTGAAGAGTGACAACGGGAAAGAATATGTTAATGCTGAATTTACGAACTATTTACAAAATGAAGGGATTCAACATCAAACAACTGAACCGGTTTGGACGTGTAAGATATCGGTGGAATCCTTACATCATCCTGAGTGACATAGACTATAAATTCTTTTGAAACGTGAAAGTGTAAAAGCAAACAAACTGACATTAACATTTATTCTATAATGCATTTTGAAAGACAATTTGTTTAAATCAAATCCATGTAATAATGCTAAAGCAACCACTACACAACTGCCAAAGTTGATCGAGGACAAGAGTGTGGAAAGGCACTTCGATTTACTTTGTGTAACTTTACTACACCTTGTGTGATTCGGGGACCCGATCTCGCGTGCCGGCCTTGATGATCGTGGTGTACCAAATTGGAAATACGAAGCGTGTCGCAAGGTTACACGAGTGTGTAGTCACTTACTTCGGACAACTTCGACGAGTACTTTACTTCGGTTAACTTCGCGTGTAGTGTAGTGGAAGGTTAATATTTGCCGAGTCAATACACGGCATGTAAGGGATTACCATCATACCCACATTAATTGATAAAAAATCTTCGAATTTCTCCGAGGAAACTGTATGTATATTTTACCGTAAGTGTTTGTAGCACAGAACACCATATACCCTGACGGGGTTTATAGGGTGTGAAAATTATGCTAAAATGAGCATATACTGTTAAAATGTGCCCACTTACCGTCTCCAAGCTTCACCAAACATCCTGGTACACAACATGATCTTTGAGTCATGGTGACAAAATAGAAGTCTTTTGCGTTTGTAGGTACTCTCGATTATAGCCGGAGGAACTAAGTTGAACTGAACGTACTAGATCACAGAAAATCCGCAAAAACACAAAGAAAAACAAGAAAATAACGAAACTTGCGTATACGCATAGACCGAAAATTTTCTTGTGAGATTCACTTTGACAATTGACATGTCATGTGTCAAAACAGAGTCAGTGTTGCTGGACGATCTAACTATTTCTACATAACTTTTTCCAGTTAAATATTCTAAACCGCATTAATATTACTTGTGAAGCCTTATTATAGGCAATATGGCATTATTACTGGCTTTTTAGAATATTATTAAAAAAAAAAAACTATTTCTATCAAGTAAAGATGCAGTAGACTAAAATAAAATACCCTGAGAACTATTGATTTACACCCATGTATCTATAAAGTTCATGATACCGCGTGTAAAGGCGCTTGTGTCGAGAAACGTACCAATACATTTGTTCGTAGTTACCAAAGCATGGTCATATCTGCCTATGTACCTTAAATCATGTTTTGGTATAGTGTTACATTTGATATACAGCAACATGCTTATTACTAATGGTTATAATACATGCTGGTACCTTTAAGCAAAGTTTATACAAATAACCAGTAAAAACGGTTCTGGTACTTAGTAATTAACGTCGAACACAAACGCCGCTTCAACTTCTCAAAGTGTAATGTTTCTAAAAGCACACTACTTATTTAAAGTAGATTAGCCCCATATTTTAGCAGTAGTCGTTAAGCCGCCCGCAAACTGAACAGCCGCAGTTTTGTATTGGTAGCCTTACACCAGCTAACCTGACTCCAAGTGGGTTTAAGCCACTTAGCCGAGCTCAAGAGCATATTAAACCACGGAACAACCGTGTAAACACGACCTAACGGCCGTGGATCGTCACTACAGGCTTCACGCTCTATTGACGCCCTGGCTCAATGCCAAATACTTCTAAATTTAAAATCAACCGAAATCTTTAAAAGTAGCCTCTATCACAACAGAGTATAATGCAGGTAGTAGAGCCTTGCTGATTTCAGCATGAATGGGCCGGGCCGGCTCGACTGGGAAAGTACTGCCCTTTCACAGGAAATCGACGTAAAGTAACAGTACCTAAACTGTTGCGTTTCGTTCGGTGAGTGAGAGTGCCGGAGGCCCTATCCCCTATTCCTTCTCCCTCATCCCACTCCTCATCCCATCCCATGTCCCAACCCCAAGGGGCGGCAACGCACTTGTGACTCCTGTGGTCTTGCTTGTGTCTATGGGCGGCGGTAATCGCTTACCATCAGGCGATCCGTCTGCTCGTTGGCCGCCTATTACTATAAAAAAAGCGTTCAAGACGTCCAGAGCTTTAAATATAAGTTTGTGGGTGTGGTCAGCATGACCAATTTCTATTTGCAGTTCCGCGCAGTCAATTTTAAATTTAGTCTCTTTGGAATAAGGTTAGTTTTTTAACACCCAAGCTTGTTTGTTTGTTTTTTGTTTAAACACAAACAAACACCCAAGCTGATAGTGTTGGTTATAGCTGGGTGATAGGAATGGTAACGGGAAAAGGCTAATGGGTCGTCAGGGGTGAGATGTACAGTTCTTCACTAGTTAGATGCAAAATGAAGCGATACTGGAAAATGGGAAAGAGTTTTACTTCCACCATTATTCTAAGATGGCAAATTACTTGTCAAGTTTGTAGGTTTTTCGTTTAGTTAAACGTGAGTTGTATCATAATATTTTCTTTAAATATAAACGAAATAGACAAGCTATTAGACTGGTGTTTCAGTAAGAAAATGCTTATTCATTTTTACCATTCAAATAAAGTGTATGTACCTAATATATAAAATAATCACTTGCGCTTGGATTTTCTTACGGCAGAAGTTGTCGAGAAACAATTCGCAGTAAAAGGTCACTGAATGACATTCTCTTAATTTCTATATTTTATTTTAGAAATATTTCATATATTATATAATATTTAGTAGTAATAATATTTAGAATAATTAAACAACGACCATCTGTTAATTTTATGACGCTTAAGACCTAAATATAATGAACTGATATTTTCTAAACTAAAAATACTGTATTCACATAAATAATATCTGAACTACTTTCTCATTCTACATCTTTCCACAACTATTCTCTATACAATTTCAAACAAACCTGTATCACCAAACGAACACGATACTAGTACGACAGAAGAAAATCAACACTAACCATGTCCGTTACAAAACAAACAGCGTGATTGAGAGACAAAGACGAATGAGTGACGTCGCGCATTACTGGACATACAGTCAGCGTAATCGATTTAGAGTGATGCGCCCGCGTCGCGTACTGACGCTAAATTGATGTTACTTTTATTTCAGTTTATTTTAAAAGCTTTCAGCGTTCTTTATATTCCTGATTATTTTATATTATTACCTATCTATCTATCTGTTTTCATAATGTACGTTTTCTAAAAACTACGTTATCTGTTCTCGATTATAAGCTATGCTCTGGGTGACCCAGTAGAGGTAGGCCTGCCGCAATGTAGATCAACGCGGTGGATCTTGTTGCAATAAAAAGTTGGGTGCGGGCGGCTCAAGGTCTATCGGAGTCTTGAGGGAGGTCTGTGTTCAGAATTGGACGTCTATTTTATTTTTATTTTATTTAATAGGTTCACCAACAACTATTACACTTGTATTTAACACATTATGTTACATGCAAATACTTAAATAAATAGCATAATAGTTACTTATAGGTAAACACAGCATATGCAATACAAATCAAGAATTTATGAGTTCAAATAACACAAAAAAATAAACTTAGAGTAAAATACAACATGATGACTATGATGTTGACATAATATGATGAGGTAGTTTGTTGCTAAATTATAATGTATAACCATCTAAAGTGGTTGCATAGCCTTGTTGTTAAATTCTTTCCACGTTGTTAGACAAAGATTTTCATTGCACATAGATCTGTAAAATGAACACAATATTATTACATCATAGAAGACACCATGATTGTAATACCAAAACAAACGATTGACGCCACAAAAGTCCATTAGCGGATAATTAGCAGCAATTGGACTGCACTTACAATAAAGCAAAGATTTCAAAAATAATGTGCTTTGTGCTTGCCCGCTATCATCTCATATTACGTACTAAATCTTATCTTCAGCCAAAGTCGTTGAGGCGGGTTTGAACGAAAACAGACACCGTTTACTGCAACCGGAAATTAATCTGCTCCAGCACTCACAGAATTCTTAGAGAAAAGCTAAACGAATTTGTAGCTGGTACGTGAAACTTTTGTGACCTAGATATAATTTTAAACGTACCCAGTTTTTTAATTTGTTTGTAACTTGATACTTAAATTTTTGGAGGAGGTAAGGCTTAATTTTTTTTTAATTTGTAGGAGATTGTTCATCATCCTCCTAGCGCTATCCCAGTTTCAATCTGGGTCCGCTTACTAGTCTTAAAGTATTTGGCTGAATATTAGCTTTTCCACAGAGCGACTGATTGTCAGAACTCCGCAACCCGAAGGGATAGCGATATTCCATGGTAAAGATTAGGGTCAGTTTATTTAGAGGTACTGACGAACTCTAACGACTGACAAAGATCTTCATGACAGCCGGGACCGTCGGCTTAACGTGCTCTCCAAGGCACGGGACAAGCGACAATAAACAATTTAATACATACCACATAACTCCGAAAAGCCATTGGTGTGCGCCGTGGATTCGAACCCGATACCCTCTGCATGGCAGTCTGTTGGTATCGCCACTAGGCTATCGCTGACTGTAGAATGTTGTTGAATGAGAAATATACCAGTTTTAACAAATCAGGTCCTGATTTGCGTATTGAACTACTGAATCTTTCTAAGGACTACTGAATCGTTCTGAGAGTTATATAACCCTAAACAAAAGAATCTACGCTAATCGAGAAAAATAAAAAAAACACACTAATCTTCTTGATTGACGGTTGAAACCGCGGGGCACATCTAGTTCTCAATCTATTAACAGAAGTACGTGAGAAAAACACGTGCTACAAACTGCGGGTATAATCAAAACTTTTTAATCCTTCAGAGAAGTACAAGCATATTGCTACAATTCAGAGCCTAAACCAAATCACTGCCTAACAAAATTTTAGGTACGCTATTAAGTTTTTATTTTACAGGGAATTTTTTGTGAGTTAAGTTTTGTTTAAATTTACACTTTACTAAACCTTTTGTTTATTTTCGGTAGTTGCTTCAGTTATTTCAGTGTAAGGTAACAAGTATTCTTCACTTATTTGGTGCCATTATGTCAAAAATACTGATTGGCACGCTTTATTGAAACACATCTGAAACGATATTTAAAATACGGGCATTATAGAAATGTCCTGAGGGTCTCAACAGCATTATTATCTAGAAAATATAGAAACAATACTGTATATTTGCCCTAATGTTTCAGTATGGGTCACACTAGCCGTGGTCACGATAGTATCCTCACTCACGAACGTTACGTAATACTTAATAATATGTGTTTATAAATGGCACATGTTTGCACATTATAATACAAAAACATTGAGACGGGGGGTCAAAGGTAGGTTGTCGTGATTCGATAGAAACACTGCTAGACTGAACAGGTTTTTTATTACGTCTCACTACCGCTTACATACAGTATGACCAAAGTAGGTAAGCACTGGCCTGAAGGCTGGAATGTGGACTCCTGCTGCTCTCCGACGCTCGTAGGGTCGCCAGTGAGGTGGCCGAAGTGCACGCTGGGCAGACAACTCGGTGGTGGAGGTGCACGCTGAGCAGAAGCTCAGGCGGTGCAGCCGATGTGGGCCGAGCGGTAAGGCTCAGGCGTAAGCCGGTGCAGTCAGGCACCAGTGACCTGGCTGTAGGAAACTCGCAGGCAGGAGCTGATGCGTAGGCGGCGGCTGGTAGCAGCACGGCGCCCGCAGCTCGTAGATCGCAGCTACAGCAACCCGCAGGTAGAATTGTAGCCCGTAGGTAGAACGTCAAGTGTAAACCCGTAGGGAGAACTGGAAACAGCATAGAGAATACACAACAACCGGTCAGGAACAGGCTGTCCCTAGCGACAGCCTGTTCCTGATCTAGATCTAGATTGGCTGTTATGCTTAAGAGACACATATACTACAGACAGAACATATAGGCACACAGATAACTAGCATATGCTTACCCCCAGCGGGACAGTAGATAGAGAAATAGAAGAATAATACTTGGTTGTCACTACAACCAGCAGCATAGCGACGTCTAGGGAAAGTGACCGATTAAGATCGCGCACCCGTCTTATATAGTCATAGACCAATGAGACACAGACTGCCTGTGGCCCGACCATGACCATATAAGATAATAACTGACCATATAAGCGCTGCTCGGGCTAGGCTGGCTCCATCCACTACGTTAAGCGCCTGCGAGATATTATAACGCAATACGTAGTATTACGTTACAACTTGACTAAATGGGCTGGTATAAAGAAGTGGACAGAAAGAAAAACTTGACTTCAAGTTTGTCGTCTCCTTGCAAATAAATTATTTTCGTCGTGTATTTTTCTTAGTCGCCTCTTACGACATCCACAAAATTCAATGGCTTTATGACACCTTGTACACTTAATCCGTTAACACGGACACTACGTCCATATAAAGAAAATTAAAATAAAATCACAATCTTATTCGTGCGTTCTATGTTATTTAACCACAATTTAACCGTCATGCCATTACTTTCATGTCTGGCACCGTCACACGAAGACGCAGTGTCGACGTGCTTACTGGATATTAATCATCTTAGGATCTCCGCAGACAGTAAACTTTTCGAATTGGCCGACAATTTCATCGGACGTTTTCTAAGAACGAAAATGCTTGTGTTATTGACTGAGTGACAGACAACGCACAGCCAAAATTA
This sequence comes from Euclidia mi, assembly GCA_944739405.2. NCBI lineage: Eukaryota > Metazoa > Arthropoda > Insecta > Lepidoptera > Erebidae > Euclidia > Euclidia mi. The sequence goes on from OX123184.2 coordinate 28,449,079, forward strand.
TTGGGCGCAAGAACCTGAAATTTGGTATACTTATATGTTTTTAGGGGTTCCCTGGGATAAGAATAAGAAGGGATTGCCTGAAATTCCCCGCGGCATTGGGAAGAAATTATTAAATTAAAATAATATGTACGTCTGTACGTGACTATTAATCTGTTGGCTCACTTTTGGATGAGTGCTTTTCTCTGTACCCATACTAGCATAGTCACCAATACGATCAAAACTATCGGCCGACTAAAAGTCGGCTGTCTGCGTGCCCCTAAGAGGCGTTAGTTCAGAATGCTGAACGGTGCACTGTAAACCACATGACACATTCTAACTCCTGTAATGTCTATTTTATGCTTCACAAAAGTGCACCTTGCCTTTAAAGCTATACTTTACACATAAAACATTGCCTGTTTACTATATTTAGTTTATTTTCAGATTTACATATTATATGGAAATCATATTGTTTATACCGAAGTTAATATTTAGATACAGATTGTCAAAATACACTAACACTGCTAAAAGTATGATTAGCATTGCCGCGGCTGCGCTTCTCCCCTTGAAGCCCAGGTTTGAACCAGATAAATGACAGCTTACTGTTTATGCAATTAAAATATCGATAACATTGGTATTTTAGTGTGGCTCGAAAATATATAAGAATAATATTGACTTAGTCGTACGGTTATATTTTAGACACAGAAATATATTATGCAAGTACCTATGTATGTATATCCTTCAAAAAGACAGAAAATGAGATTGAATTGTTAATATAAAAAAATATATATATAGTGTATTTTATATGTTATCAAAAAGCTATGTATATATATATTATAAGGCTAAGATAAGAAAATTACATATTCTTATCAAGAAGTTATATTCTGCCCTTTAAATAAATTGTCTGCTTCAATTGCAATAAAAAATCTAATTTATCTTATTCTTCAAAGATTAATAAATAACATAATTATATCAAAGCCGCTCTCTAAAATGTATAAAGGTTCTTATACATTTTATAGAGCGGCTTTGATATAATGTTATTTATTTTTTGAAAACATCAATTACTGGTGGATGCCTTGTAGCAATAAACGGCAACGGGGAAGGCCCAGGAGGAGATGGCGGGATGAGTTGGACGCATATCGTAGAGATTGGCGGGCACTCGTATATGATCGCGACGGGTGGAAGTTGGAAGAGGAGGTCTTTGCCCAGCAGTGGGACACAAATTAGTCTTGTAATAATAATAATAAATAACAACACTGTCTGTCAACGTGCCATACATCAACTTTGTTCAGAAAATATTTATTAAAATATATCTAGTTCTGCACGTAAATATATATCACAGAAGGGACTAACGGTTTTGAATCCAATATAATATTCAATACTAAGTTCATCAAAGAAATACCATTAATCCTTACTACAAAACGAAAATAAAATCTGTACAAAATGACATCCGTCAAGACAAGATTGACAAAACCATCACAAATAAAATCAGTAAAAATTAAAAATGAATCACAATAAGCATGTTGACTCGAGCCACGAGCAAAACAGCACATGTAACACCTCCGGGCTCGTCGCTGAGCTCCGCCTCGCAGCCGTCGGAACCTGTGCCGACAACGCCGGCGGCTGCAGTTGCGTCGAGCTCCAGCGACGAGTATTTCTCTCCACCGTCGACATCGTCACCTGCGCGGCGGCGTGGGAGAGGCCGGCCACCAGCGTGCTTAGGACCTCGGGGCCCACCGGCCCCAAACAGGGTCCCCGCTGCCACTGGTAATGAAGTGGATGACATCAATGAACGAACATGTCATGCGCGCATATTTTAGGGCGACAGAGGGGGGCACTAACCTCACTGCGTACCGTAGTCGCATGCTGTCTTTGTTTCAGGCCTTGGAACTAAGCATCAACGTCACGGCTCAACAATTATCGGATCAGGTACGAGTTATCCAGCGCAGTGGTAAGTTTGATAATACCGTACTTGATAGGATTCGCTCAGACTACTTACCTTCGAGCCATGTCAATCTCGTCCGGCCTACGCTAACGCCGACACCGAACGCACCACCAATAGGTGGCAGCGCCGTCGAGGAGGAGGATGACATGGCTGATAATGTAAGTACCCAGTGCAATGAGGAGGTAAAGGACGCTTGGGAATGTGCGATTAGGGACTACCGGCACACGCCACCCACGATTAGGCCTCGTCTGCCGCGGTTGCCTATGGATAGGCGAAATGTAGCGCTTGTAAGTGCTCTTGACTCGTTATTATCTAATTATTTAGATAATAGTGAGGATCTCGGTGATACCCATATAATCCTGTACTGTGCTGCCGTGGCGGCATGTCGTATAGCAGATGTTAAGTTCCCTGAATCTGACACTGTTATACGACAAAGGTCTGCTGTGCCGGCGTGGCAATGCAGGATTGAGAGGCGTATTGCCGAGGCAAGGGCACTTATTGGCAAGCTGATCTGTTTTAAGGCGGGAATACACGCCCAAGGGTAATGTGCTTTGTGAAACGGGCCTTTGTGGGGACTAATATTAGTCCTCAAGGTTATACATCCCGCGTCACAGAGCGCATTGACTTCCTAAAACAGAAAGTCTATGCATGGACAAACCGAATTCGTAGATTCAAAAAACGTGTGGACCGGTATCTAATTAATCGTACATTCCAAAGGGACCAGAAGTGGGTATACAGAAGCTGGGAACGACCCGACCAATGTGTGACTAATGTACAGCGGCCGGATGCGGACACCACAGCCATGTTTTGGCATAGCATCTAGTCGATGCCCATTAGTCATACTGAAGGTGATTGGATGCGAGATGTCAAGCGTGCATTCGAACATATTCCCGAAATAGAATGCGTGGCCTTTTCTAGCCAGGACGTTTCACACGCAGTCCGTCCATTAGCGAATTGGAAATCTCCAGGTTTGGACAGGCTGCACAATTTCTGGCTGAAATGGCTACGTAGTTCGCATGAGCACTTGGCATCTCAATTCCAATCAGCTGTGGAATCTGGATCGTTGCCAACATTCATGACGACTGGAATTACCCACCTGCTCCATAAGACAGGCAGTACTAGCGAGCCCGGCAATTATAGACCGATAACATGTTTACCATCGGTCTATAAACTTCTTACATCTATTCTGAGAGCTAAAATAGCTAAACATGTTGAAGACTATTAAATTATGTCAGCCTCTCAGAATGGATGTAGGAAGGGGTCTCGTGGTACTAAGGAGCTCCTCCTCATTGACATGGCCATTAGCCAACAAGTTCGCCGTAACCGAAAGGATCTGGCGGCATGTTGGATAGATTATAAGAAAGCGTATGACTCCGTGCCGCATACATGGCTTCTGAGAGTGTTAGAGTTGCATAAAGTAAATACAATTCTACGCACCTACTTAAAGTCATGTATGGTGCGATGGAATACGACTCTTTGCTATCCACGATGCGGAAGGATCTAGGTGGACGGCGAACGTATTAAAATTGAGCGGGGGATTTTTCAGGGTGACAGTCTGAGTCCCCTTTGGTTTTGCATAGCCATGAACCCTCTCAGTACTTTACTAGAGGGTTCAAGGTTAGGTTACAGAAAAGAGGTCAGGTCATATCTCACCTGCTGTACATGGATGACCTGAAGTTATTTGCTGACTCTGATGCCCAATTGATAGATTTACTAAATGCAACCCAAAACTTTAGTAAATCTATCAATATGGAGTTCGGTGTGGATAAATGTGCTGTCATTCATGTGAAGCAGGGAAGGATGGTGGAATCTGAGGGGATCCAACTCTCAGATTCCATTAACACTTTAAACGCCGCGCGTTTTTGAACTAGTCTAATACCGTACGCCGGCGATTTTTGCATTATTTTGAAAATTTGTAAATTATTGTCTATTACAGATACCTACAATTTCTTTTTATACATTGTAAATTTAGGTTTATATTTTTTATTTATGAAATAAAATAATTCAATATATAATTAAATGTATTTATTCGACATTTTCAAAAACAGGTGAATTGTGCACTTATCAACTCGAAACGAAGCGGGACGGCGTACTGACCGACGGAGCGCGTTCGATCCTGTCGACTTGACACACATAAAAAGAGCTACGTGTCTATAATTTTGCACATGTGTGCATTATGAATGTAGCTAATGACTAATAACAGCCAAACACGTGAACGGCCCGTGATTTTAGAACAAAAAGATATTGAAATCCGATCACGTCCTCACGTGATCGGCGTATGAGTTCATTTTATTCATCACGTGAACGTCCCGTAATTGGCGTTCAAAGTGTTAACCTAAGAACGCTTCTCTTAACTGATACCTATAACTACTTGGGTATGTCACAGGCTTTAAGTATCAATAAAGCCGTCATGAAGCAATCGTTGCAAGAGCTTTTCTTAAGCCGCCTGACAAAAGTACTGAAAAGTCTTTTATCAGGTGGCAACAAGGTTCATGCTTGCAACGGTTGGGTCATGCCACTTTTTGTTTACTCCTTTGGCATACTCAAGTTGACTCAGTCTGAATTGGACGCCCTGGATAGAAGACTTCGCACATTGTTGACGGCATATCGTATGCATCATCCACGTTCATCCATGATTAGGTTGTACATCCCGCAAATGTGCGGCGGTCGCGTCTTTTTGAATGTCAAGACCCTACACAATCGCGAGGTATGCAATCTCAGAGAATATTTTCTCCGGGCGAACGTGGATATGCATCGATATGTTGTCGCAGTAGACAATGGGCTCACCCCGCTCAGGTTGGCTAAGGAGAACTGGCGCATGCCTGTAGTACTTAGTACTGATGATCGCAAGCAAGGAGCAGGGAGCAAAAGCAAGGAGCTTCATGGCAGGTTCCATCGGGCCCTGTATGGTCCCGATGTAGACCTATTAGCCTTGGTGAACTGGCTACGCTTCGGTGACCTCCTTTGGGAAACCGAAGGGTTTGTTTGTGCAATTGCTGACGAAGTTATCAAGACGAATAACTACCGGAAATATATCCTGAGGGATGGCACTACTGATATTTGCCGTGCCTGTCACCAACCTGGTAAATCCCTCAGGCTTATTGTTTCCGGTTGTTCACGTCTTGTTAACGGCGAGTAGTTGCTCAGACATAAGCAAGTAGCCAGAAATATTCACCAGCGACTTGCTCTGAAGTACAAACTTGTAGACATCCAGGTACCGTACTACAGGTTTGTAGCAGAGCCAGTTCTCAAAAATGGCCATGTCACATTGTACTGGGATCGATCTATCATCACGGACAAGACTGTTGTGGCCAACAAGCCTGATATCGTGTTGATAGATCGATCAGAGCGCCTCGCAATAATTGTTGATGCCACTATTCCTCATGCCGAGAATCTCGTGAAAGCCGAAAAGGAAAAAGGAAAATTTGGACTTGGCTCACGAGATTGTCGACATGTGGGATGTGAACTTAGCAATTAATGTGCCGATAGTCGTGACCATTAATGGTCTAATAGCCAAGAGCCTCGACCGTCACCTTAAGAGGCTCGCGTTGGGTGCTTGGGTCGAGGGCCTGATGCAGAAGGCAGTACTTCTGGACACAGCACGTATGGTGAGGAAGTTCCTGTCGCTGGAGCCCTAACCACCAGCAGCTTGGCTTTTTACATTTTTAAATGTGTTTTTTGTGTAAATTATATATTTAAAAATGTAATTATAATTTGAAAATAATAAATATAGGAGATAATAATAATAATCAATTACTATCAATGGTTATCAAACTTTATTTTGTTACTTATTACCATGGTTTGAATTTTTTATTTTATTTATCTCACTTGCCAATTAGACTGTTTCAGATTTCCTTTTTCTTGTGTAGGTAAGTAGTCTAGTCTAATGTCAAGTTGGCTGGCAATATTCTTTCATCATTGTACTATTCAAATATATATTTTTTTCATATCCATTTAATTCTAATCATTGTCGCGAAGTGTTTTGGCTGTGTCAGTAATCATGGTACCACAAATTGTAAGATTAAGATTCTGATTTAAAAAAGAGTGGCATGAGTTTCTTCCAGGCTCTTCTCATAGCCCTACCATCCCGAACCTGGTTGTAAAAAAAGAATTGACGTTCATAAGTGTTGCTTTTGTAACCTATATGAATAAATGAGTTTGAATTTGAATTTGAATTTGAAAAATTTGAATTGCCAATTATTCGAAACGTAACAGACAGCAGTTACCTATCCAAGAGATGGCCTCTGCCAACATTGCTATACTTTGCTGATTTTTATCAAACGGCAAGTCAAAACATACTATTAGCGTTGTTCCTGAATAAAATTTGATTTATTGACATTGTATTTAGCACGTACAATTTCATTCACATAAGCGATCAAATCTCTACTACGAAAATAGGTGGTCATCAATCTTTCTTCCCTGACACAGAGACCAGACTATTAAATAGTATTTTTCGTTTCCCAGACATATTTTGTTAGATCATAAAAACGGTCTGACTTCAATACTATTCGTCTTAAACGCTGTCAACATTTGAAACCGATCTATAACTTTAGTAATAAAGATTCCAAATCGGGTTAAGGAACGTGTTCGGTCTTATTAACGTTATCAACCAATCAGGAGATAACTGCTGAAACTAACTTCTCGTGAAAATCCTACTCGTTCACAATATTATTGTGAGTTCGCGTTTATAACACAATTCACCTCCCCGGCGACATATTTAGCCTGACGCATTAACAGAGCACCGTCTGAAATGTAAATGTATCTCAGATTTAATCTGTATTAAGTGATCCACTTGGAGTTGCGATAACAATGTAAGCATCAAGACGCTTCTCCTAGGTGAAGATTGTTTTAACTCTATCTTTCTCTATCATATGTAGAAAAGGGATAGAACACCAATCAGGTGATTGAATTGTATCGTGCGTACAGTAGAATGGAAATTAGATTTACTGGATCACATTGTTCGTTGTACAATATTATTTAGTGGGTCTTAGTCGCGATAATTTGTTTATTTCAAGGCATAAATACCTCTGTTATTCTCCTACGTTTCTACCGGCTTGCAACGGCTGTGGTCGTGGAGGGACTGATGCCAGCTCAGCGCCGTCCTTGTGAAGCGCGGGTTTCGGCAGCTACCCTCACTTGTTTTGTATTTTTGATATTTTTAGTTCTATCCGCACTGTCGGTACTTCGACACACTACACTTATGACGTCTACACACTGATGAGTTGTGTTACTGCGGCGTTGTTTGCATTTGTTGGTAATTGGGTTCCAAGTGGTCGATAGTCTGTATCCGTCCTCCCGGTTGAAATTTCTATTTTTTTTTATTTCAACCGCTTCACGTACTATCCTGGAGTAATAGTGGCGATCGGTGGATAAGACTCGTGGTTGATGTAATTCTATCCAGTGGTTTGGTCCAGATTCCAGCAAATGCTCAGCTATGGCAGATTTATTAATTTGTCGATTTTTGACAGCTGTGATATGTTCTTTGACCCTTTCAGCGATCGTTCGTTTGGTCTGTCCGATATAGGAACTACCACAACTGCAATCGACCTTGTAGACGCCTGGTGTTTGTAGAGGAATTACTTTCTTAGGGGTACGCAGATTGTGTGCTACCTTGGAGATGGGACTATATACAGTCTTGATGGAGTATTTCTGTAGTACTGTTCCAACTTTGTCCGTCACTCCCTTGATATAAGGCATGTAATCCGGCACTCTGCTTACTTCAGGTTTGCGGTCCTTCCTCTTCTGACGGGGTATCTCCTTTTTGAATCCGTTGCGCCTTAGTACCTCCTGAACATGTGACAATTCACTGTTTAAGTGTTCAGGGTCACAGAGGTCATAGGCTCTGTTCACTAACGAGGTCGCTACGGATTCCAAATGTCGCGGGTGATGATGCGAGCAGGCGTTGAGATACCTGTCGGTGTGTGTCGGTTTTCTGTATACAGTGTGTCCAAGAGTATCATTAGCTCTCACCGTCACTTTGACGTCGAGAAAGGGTAGCGATCCGTCTACCTCCATTTCAAATGTAAACTGGATGTTCGGATGTATGGAGTTCAATTTGTCTGCGAATCGTTCTATGTCTTGCTTGTTGCCCTTCATGATGCAGAATACATCGTCGACATACCTCTTCCATAGCTTTACATTTGAAGCCTGCATGTCTATGGATTCTTCGAAATGTTCCATCCAGATATTGGCCATCACCGGTACTACTGGGCTACCCATTGCCACTCCGTCGATCTGGAGGTAATGTTGTCCACGATATATGAAGTTGTTACCCTCTAAGCAATTATTCAATAGAACGGCGTATTCATTAGACAGACCGCTATCCCGTAATTTTCTCTCAACGACCTCAAGACAATCTGAACTGGAACATTGGGGAATAGTGACTCCACGTCAAAACTTACCATCACCTTGTCTTGTTCCTTTGTCACGCTCTTGATGATGTCGATAAAATGGCGAGAGTCCTTCACGAAAGATGCCGTCTTACCTACTAACGGTTGCAGTACCTTGCTGATGTGTTTCGCCAAACCATATGTCGGTGAATTCATTTGATTCACTATCGGCCGCAATGGTACATTTGTCTTGTGGACTTTAGGCAAACCGTAAATCTTGGGCGGCTGCACGATTTGGGGTTTGTGTAGACGTTCAAAGTCATCTTCCGCGAACACGTTTCTATGGTCCTTTATCAAAGCTACACAAGGAACGCCACTGTGGTGATGAATACTTGTGACTATGACAGCAAAATACGGAATTTGTTAAGTAACACACTAATATATAAACCTGTGTCTTATAACCCGACAGCCAGAGTAACGAAACGCATTCGAGCTTTGATATTACTCCAGGATAGTACGTGAAGCGGTTGAAATAAAAAAACATAGAAATTTCAACCGGGAGGACGGATACAGACTATCGACCACTTGGAACCCAGTTATCAACAAATGCAAACAACGCCGCAGTAACACAACTCATCAGTGTGTAGACGTCATAAGTGTAGTGTGTCGAAGTACCGACAGTGCGGATAGAACTAAAAATATCAAAAATACAAAACAAGTGAGGGTAGCTGCCGAAACCCGCGCTTCACAAGGACGGCGCTGAGCTGACATCAGTCCCTCCGCGACCACAACCGTTGCAAGCCGGTAGAAACGTAGGAGAATAACAGAGGTATTTATGCCTTGAAATAAACAAATTATCGCGACTAAGACCCGCTAAATAATATTGTATGATGTATATAAATCGCGAAAGTTTAAAATCGATTATTGTTCGTTGTGTTTGTATATGGGTTTATAGAGGAACTAAATGATAATTTGGGATGCAATAAATGTGATCGTAATTCTTCTATATGGCTTCGTAATTGTATTATTGTAAGGCTTGTGATTAACTACAGTAGGGGTCTTGGTGATTGCTCGTTGTATTTATGCTACCTTTTATATATGTATATTGTACTGGAGGAGCCCATGTCAAATTGAGGTTAAGTAGGTTTATTACCTTATTATTTTTAGATTGGTGATAGTCATCGGTAAGCATTTAAAGCTGTAGGTCCCGGTTTTCAGTACCGTCTAGTATGCTGACAAAAGTCTAAATATGTATGTATTAATTATTATCCATTTGCATTTTGTACTTTTAAATCATTGAAATATTATTTTGTTATGTTTTCGCTATACGGTACACTCTATAGTATAGAGACTCTTTACGATTTTTATAGTAAACAGAAAACTAAAGACAAAAAAAAGAAATGTCAAAAAGGACTTTAGTTTTTGACATTTTGATAGAAATCGTCGCAACTTTACGCACGTTTCAACAATAACCCTTTAAATTCTTACAATGCAACATTATTACTGATTTCAGTACAACCTTCGAATCAAAATCGGTAAGTGACTGAAATGGTAAACCTAGTGGTGCACTTTAGTGGCTCGTAGTAAGGCCGAATCTACACTAGGGTGCCACTTTAAGTTCGCCGTTTAATTTGAGGGTCAAAAGGAATTGTTAGCAGAGGTTTGAGTACATTTTCATCCCCTTAGTAATCACTAAGGCCAGTTTTATTCCTCTAAAACGTCTTTTATCTTACTAAATCAGTGACCCTGACTCCAGAGCTGGTAGTACCGAAGATAAATGCCAGCAAAAATAAATGATTGTGAGATGTGCACTATACTTTATTTCGTGTACAGGTGTAATTTAGGCATAGTATTTTCTTGGATTATTCAGTCTTTCGGCATATTCAATTGTCTGGTTGTCTTTGGCTGTTTTATGTTTTATTCGATGGCACTGGTGGAAAAAGTTGTCAGAATTAATTGCTCCTTGGTTCAGACACATACATTGAAATTGTCTTGAATGAGAAAATGTTTAATTGTCAATGAAACAACATCAGCGTAAAAATATTAGTTTTTGTGCAGAAATAAGCTGTTATTATGTAATAATTACAAATAGATCCTTTAAACAGGTACATCAAATTTTGTTTGATTTCTTAAGATAATAGTTTTTTTTTTTTTTTTTTTTTATTGTAAATAAATTTATTATACAATGGAGTTTATTTACATACATAAAAAATAAATATGTACAAAAAAGGGGAGGGTAAAATACAAAGTACATACCTATTTACAAGACAGGTTTAGGCGTCGTAGAATTCCTCCGCATCGCTGTCTACTGGTAACGTGCCCAGAAGGCTGGCAGCATTGCCACGCTGGATGGCAATGCTGATACGCTGGCCGAAATACAGCCCAGCCTTCTGGTCACGTGAAGCGTCGATTAGTCGTTTGGCGATTTCTCTGTACAACGTACGAGCGCTCGGACCCCATGGGCCAAGCGTCTCCACCCCAAACGGCTCAAATACGTAATTACCTATTAAATTACCGTATTTTCGCCGCTTTAGGGATTCTGCGCTTGCAGCAGCAGCGCCGGCACAGCTGGCTGTACTTGGAAGATGTGATGGCGCTAGGGTATCTACGCACGTTGCGTCCCATACCAAAGGCCTACCCAACTTCCAAGGCAACAATGACATACCGTCGGGCCTCTTCCCATCGTCGCGTACCAAACCATTGGGTTCAAGTACGGCTGGTACTCCGGCGGTGACAAGAGTGCGACGGATGATGTCATTAAGATAGGCGTGACGAGGCATTCGGCCCGCGCTTCTGCTGCAAGATAGTCCATGGTGTCCGAGGCTATCGACGGCTTCTCCACAATGACAACGATGCGGAGAAACACACGGAGCACCTAAACGGAGGCTAGTGGCAAGGCGAAATGTCGTGTCGTCCAACATTGTGCCCACATTGGACGACGGGAGCGCTTGAAGCCAAAGACCAGACTCCCACTCTCCCACAGCCAGCAAGCGAGCACGCTCAGCAACACTTGTAGATGATAAAATAAGATTTTCTCTCACAGTGTTGCAAAGCGGCACGTCCCACTGCCTTTGGGAGAATGGGTTGGTAGGCAAAGCAGAGCTTGGACAAGCCATTTTCCAGGCGTTCACGGCATCGGTTTTACACAGCACTTCCGAATTAACCAGTGTTGGTGCTAATATTTGCCTGGTTAAGTCTTCCGTGCTGTGCACCGAGGACAGGAACGCCGGTAAGTACAGGAAGAGACGCTTGCTGCCAGGCTCGGTCGTTCAAATCCACATTTAATATTTCTTTAAGTGTATTTTTAATAATTTGGTCCATTTTTTCTAAACATTTCATATTTTTCCAAAGTGGTGAAGATCTCAAGGCATGCGTAAATTTGGGAACGAAAAGGCAATATCGAATAATTGTAAAGGCCGAATGAATATTAATTTTTAGCAGGCGATCTGAAATTTCACTAAAATTTTGAATCTTTTCATCTACGAATGATTCGTAGGCTTCTTCAAATATAGGAGACCCAAGGAGGCGAAGAGAATTCTTGTCACAAATTTTAATGTGTGGTGCCAAACAATTAAATTTTGATAATACCAAAGACTTTTTTTCATCGTCAATTTTATTTAGAAATAGCTCACACTTACTTGAATTTAGCTCCAAACCAATCGATTTAAATTTGTCTTTAAGAATTGCCAAATCTTGCAGTACTATGTCAGCGTCTCCGCCAAGGGTTCCGTCGTCCAAAAACCATACATTGAATTTTGAATTTAGCTGCCGAATAATTGGGTGAATTGCTAAGCTAAAAATGACTGGTCCAAGTGGGTCACCTTGTTGACATCCAACTGCGGATTCCAATAGGTTGTCCTTGTATAATAATTTTGAGGGATATCTGTAACATTGCGAAAGAAATTTATAAATTTTAGGGGTTTCTAATTTTGCCTCTGACAACAAGGTGTCCCTATTCACTGCGTTGAAGGCATTCTTTATGTCAACCTTAAGGATGACCTCTCCATTACCAGAACCAAGGTACGTGGCCAGGGCATGTATGGCAGCCTCACAACCCCCCTTTGAGCCAAAGCCTAATTGGTGGGGTTGGAATTTAGCAGATAAATCGTTGCTATAATATCTACAACATATCTTGGCTGCCATACGCCTATATGTGCAACCTACGGCAATGGGACGAATGCCACCATCCTTCTTGTTAAGAGCGCATAAATTTGCTCCGTACAATATGTCAGTGATGGCACCGTTCACATTGCCGGAGAGCATCAAATTCATGAGAGCAGTCAGCTCCCTCAGGAGTGCATCGCCAGCCTCCCCGGCGCTCAAACACAAAAGATCTTTGAGATGTTGTGGTGTTAGAGCGTCGAGGCCACCAGCCGACCCAGTCCGGAAGGAGCAAACTGCTGCGAACACGTCCTTGGCTGTAGTAATCAGATGCTCCGAATCCATATCCGGGGCATCAGGAAAAGAGAGGCCATCCATCGGCGCTGGATGCTTGCTCTTCAAACCCGCAAGCGTGTTTGGAGAGCAAGGCGCCACCACATCAGTGCTGAATAAGAGTCTCGACGCACCCCTTATATCACCCTCCCTTAGTTTGGATTCTACATATTGATAATTCGTTCTATTTGTATTAAAAGTAAATTTGGTGTCGAAAGTATGGACCGAAACAGAACAGTTGTGTTTAATTTGGGCAGTAAGTGTCTTTTTTGAGGCCTGATCTTTTTCAATATGTAAAATCCTATAAGGGAATGTTAATAGTCGTTCCCAGGCCGTTTTTGAGTTCTCCCGCACGACTAGACCTATGCAGTCAGCCAATTTTTTGGCGACTGATGGCCTTGCGCCACGGGGAACTCTTTTCAGAACCGGAACAGAATTTTTTAAATTCGAAAGATGTTGCCAAAAGGGAATTTGGACACAGTCTTGTGTAGAAATTGAATATGATGAATTTAAGGGGTCAGAAAGTACATCTTGGGATTTATGCATTTTGCCAAGATGTACTTTCAAACCCCGCTTACCTTTAAAGAAGCGGGCCTGGTCACAGTAGGGGCAGCGTACTAATTCACTCAGTGATGTGGTAGGTTGACTTGCGCCCCCTTCTACCTCACCATTGCCATCACTGTCTGCTTGCATCGTACTATTCACTTAATGACTATGTACAACTATATATTTACAATAAAGTATTTACAAAATATTAAAATATAAATAGACATGATTGTAAGAAAATATTGAAAAATAATGTCATAATAATATTATAATGTCATATTGATTTGCGCATGGCAGGTGGCGGCGGAGGCATAGTGGGGCGTAGTCTCTAGTTGTTGTTGGTATGCTGGTACTTATAACAACTTTTTGTTATAATCTCTGTAATATTTGATGAATATTTTGTATTGTCTTGCAGGGCGACGAAATAGCGCGAAGCGCCGACCTTCTTTTTAATTTCCGATTTTTTCTGAGTTGCGTTTGATCTCTCCTTTCCAAATTTTCCAGAGGTATGTATATGTGCGTATGAATATTTGATATAATTATATTTTGGTTAGATTACGAATATAATAAAAGTAAAATAATTTTATATCATTACGGAAAAAACGTACTTTCATGCCGTCATATTTAACATTTTTCTTTATTATAGATAATAGTTATATTGATAAATCTATCAAATTACTGCAAATATTTCACAAAATAGTTCTTATAAATAAGTATATTATTTTCTGTAAAAAATTTATAAAAAAATTAAGAAGGCAGCGATAGCCTAGTGAAAATACCAACAGACTGCCATGCAGAGGGTATTGGGTTCGAATCCACGGCGCGTACCAATGACTTTTCGGAGTTATGTGCGTATTGAATTATCAATTATCGCTTGTCCCGTGCCTCGGCGAGCACGTTAAGCCGTCGGTCTCGGTTGTCATGAAGATCTTTGACAGTCCTTAGTCAGTACCTTCTAAAGTCGTTAGTCAGTACCTTCTAAATAAACTGATATAACGGGTTCTGGTATTGAAACTCAGATGAGGTTCTATGCGTTTATTGCCGAGTATTGTCTCACTTCCCTTGCACGAGTATGACCGACCAACAACACGACACTGGCCTGAACACTAAAGGCTGCAGTCTCCCACGCTGTTCCCTCCGGTAGTGTGCAGGCAGGCTGCTCGAAGGCTGCGCGTAGCGGTGCAGATCCTCGCTGACGTTGGCTTCAGCTGGCAGGCGCCGGCAGTGTGTGTGCGAGGAGCAGGGCAGGGCCAGACTCTTCGGCAGAGGTGACGCCGAAGGCGATGCAGGGAAGTGTAGCGGTCTAGGTAGCGTAGCCCAGAGCTTAAGGTAGACCTGGAACCTGAAGGGGCGCAGCATTAGGAAAGCCACAACCAATAGACTCAGGCAGGCGGCGTCAGCCGGCCTCAGCTAGCAGGTAGAGAGATGGGCAGTACGCTAGTGCAGTAAATGTAGTAGCTCACCCACAGCTGGGACCAGGATACACGTACGATGGATACGGACAGATTAGCGGTAGTAGGTCAGTAGGATAGAGTGGCGGTGCCAGCCTCTCTGTCGGCCCCTATATATACTGAAGCTCTCCATCAGAGTTGGAGTCGCTACGTGAGCATATATGGTCAGACTTCGCGAACACGGACGATGGCCTTCTCTGATTGGCCGAGCGTATGGGCGGTATTATGACGCAGACGCGGTAGGTACCGGACATACGTTACACTGACAAAAGTCTCAACCATGGAATATAGCTATCCCTTCGGGTTGCTGAGGTCAGACAGGCAGTCGCTCTGTGGAAAAGCAAATGTTCAGCCAAATCCGCTTAGACTAGTAAGCGGACCCCAGATTGAAACTGGGATAACGCTAGAAGGATGATTTTCTGGAAAATTAACACTAGAGTGCACGCGCCCATTTATATTCCTTGAGTGCACGCGCGGGCTACAGGTGTAGCCCATTTTGTAGATCAATTAATTCTATGAAGAAATAAACAAATTAATAAACTCATTGTTTTTATGGATATCTTTATTATAATCAGAATGGAACATAAAATTAATCATGACTTGTCTTCTTAATTATATTATTATCATATATATATATTAAAAGTCATGCATGTTTGGCAGGCTTGAGATGCCATAGTCATATTTTCTTTTAGGACCGTAATATTTACCTGAAAGTTTATCACTAGCAATGGCTATTAACCACATAATTATATAATTTGCAAAAGACTGTTCTATTAGGGAGCAATCAGGACACACACCTTTCTGATGTTCACTACTAATGCGCCTCATACATTTGCTGCATTGCGTGCGTGCGCTGCAGAATAAATACTAACCAACTCCTCCCCGAATAGGCACATTTTGTCGCTGGGGATGTTCTTTAAATCCTGTAGTAGCCTGCCTTTCAGTTTGATAATTCTTGGTTACCTATATTTTGCTATAAAATACGACGCTCAATTGGGACTCGATCTTGCTAGATAAAATTACACTTTTTAGAAATATTGACGTCAGAACATTTTATTTGTAGGTTTTTTATTTTTATATTATTATAAGACCGTTTATACATGTCATGTTACTGATCGATCGTTAATACGCCATAATAATACAAAAAAATACAATATTTACCAATTGTGCGCTGGGTAATTATTTTCCTTAAACGCACGCGCGGGGCATAGGTGTAGCCCACCAACTTTCAGGACGATTTTTGCGCACATCCTAATGCCGTAATAGTAATAGGCATTCTACTAGTTGGAGCGGTGAGAACCAATCGAGGAATACACAAGACGATTGCGCTGAAGCATGCCTAGTTTCACCTATATATGACAATATTACACCTGGGGCTACATATTATGTAGCCCACGCGTGTACTCTAGTGTTAAATATTATACAATAAAGTGCATACAACATTAAAGATTATTTATACTTACGAGCATTTTATTCAGATAAACCTGTAATCTGCTACTTATTCATACAATATTTTCATCATATAAACAGGTACCTGCAGATTTATGCAGACGGTTCTCGGACTAATAATTTAAACGCAGAATAGGGTAGTTTCCAGGGTCAAAATAATTACATTTTATTTAGTCCGTAATTTAGATTATAAAAAAATATTGGACACTTATTTTTTTCTTTTTTCGATTAAATAAAAAATAACAAAGATATAGCCCATTAAAGTTACGTGTGACCTCATCTAGTGCGCAAAAATGCAGCACGGCGTGACGTTATATGTAAGTTTAATGAGCTATATCTTAAAAACCATACATTAATATAACTTCCTCGTATTGTTCAAATCTCTGTGGATTTCAGCAAAGTGACGATTTATTAAAATAACCGGTAAAATGTAACATAAACTTCTTAGTTCTATCGCTTTTAGGAAAGCAATGTTTGCCTAAATATGCATTAGATTTTTATTTATGGATTTCGAAAAAAAATAAACTTAACAAAAGAGAAACTTTCATACAAACCGGAGCTATAATGTGAATGTGTTTCAAGCAATAAATTCTGCTCAGAGAGCTTATGTCTGACAGCAAGGAAATTCAATTAAAATGAAATCACATTTTCATCGTAAATGATGAGTAGTGGATAATGTAATAAATAAAAAAATAATACCTTAACTCAGAAGGAGAACCATACTGATTGCCGGAAAATATTATAAAAGTTTGTTTAAAAATTGTTCTATGATACTAATACCCATGGACCCAAAAAAATATCGAATGTTGAGGTCAATCAGTGGACAAAAACTGTAGAGGCTGAAATCATTGTGAACTTTGCCCCTTTTTATAGACAAACAGTTAAGACTAGCAATATATAATTATATCAGATGGCTTTCTAACTATTAATTCTATGTAATACCGACAGCTTTTCGTATATTTTGTAATGACTTTTACATTTTATTTTATACATCCAAAAAGTGTTTCATAAAAGCATGTGGCGAGGTCTACAACGACTGACAATAGGTCTCGGCCAACAACACTAAAATAAATCAAATTTTTGGCAAAGAATTTCATAGATGGTTCGGTTTTTTGGTTGAGTTCATGTATTTTTAATGTTTACTGTTAAACTGCAAACGCGTATCTAAAATACCAGTAACAATAAATTAATATCGAAATAGTTATAAATTTATTTCAATGACATTCTGTCATAACATTGTATTTTGTGGGTTTTAGGAACTAGTTTACTCATATTATATTGCCTTTAATGTATATTATATAGGTAAAGCATTTCATGAAAAATGTTTGACATTATAATTTAATCTCTTATATCTGGGTTGTTTGTAAAAGATGTGTATAGCAAGTGCCCGTGCCTCATCATCAGCCCCTCACAGTCCACTGTTGGACTAGGCCTCTCCTTTGAAAGGAGGAATTGGCCTACTATACCATGCTGGCCAAACGGGTTGGTATAGGGTTTGTTTTAAGTTTTCCTTCTCTTACAGTGCTGTTCTCTGCATAGTACGGTCCCTCTGTCGGCTCTGTCGTCGGCATTCGTGTCGAACGGACGTGTTTTGCGCGAGGTCCGTGTTGAAAATTAATATTTTCGGTCGCAGTGGGAATTTCGCCTTAATTCCTTCGGGAACGTGTTCACAGTGCTCCAGTGAACGAGTGTTGTGATTTTCACGGCTTTCCGTCGCGAAAAACCCAGTTTTTCGGCGGTTTTAAACTAGTAAACAGTGAGTGCAAGTGATCGTTTTGTTCGTCGTGTATTTCTGCGATTTGGACGCCTATGTAATACACGAACGACACCCAAGATTATAGCGCTTCAGTGCTTTCAGTGATAGTGACACAGTGGTTTTAGTGCAGTTACAAGTGACTTGCAGAAAATTTTCTGCAACCGCTTGGCGGTTGACAGCTGACGTCAAGCGTCACATGTCATCTGACAGCTGTCAGTGGCGTTGTGACGTTTTTGACGTTCATGACATTTGCGATCGGTTACACACAGCAGTACCGGACTAAGTAACCCGCGATAGTGACGCTTTGCGATATAGACGCCCATAGCTTTAGTTGATAAAGCTGTTTAGTGCTAGTGTTGTGAACTAAGTGCAGTGCAAGTACAGCTAGCGTACGCCGGGTAGCTATCCGTGAGCTCTGCGTGCCTGCACCACACACTCGGAGGTTCCGGTACCGTGAGTACTACGTGCACCCAAGGTGTAGAAACCTCACCAGTATCGACTTACACCTTGATAACCCTTGGGCGCACGCTTTAGATTATAGTCTATAGTTTTAAGCTGTAGAATACAGGTGCTTAGCGGTAGTGCTAAGTAGCTAAGGAATAGGTATAAGTTAATGGAGGAGGAGGACGCTGAACGCCAGCGCCGCGCAGACCCTGGGCCTGCGCCCGCGGGCGAGGTCACAGCGGCATTTAACCCGCGCAACTCGCTGCTGCGCACGCCGCCTGGCCAATTCAGCACGCCGTATGCCTCGCCGATGCAGACGGAGCCCGCAGCGCAGGCGCTGCCACAGGTTGGCGGCAAGCGCTTATTGATCTCGCCACCCGAGATGCCGGACCAGACAAGAAGGAAAGTGGCCCCTGCTCGTAAGCAGACGGCGACTCAGCCCGAGCATACAACCACGGAACAGCTGACCACCGCGGCACCTCCGACGACACCAGTCACCCCGGTGCCCGCATTCTCCGCTACTGCGGCTGACCTCGTCGAGCTTGCAACCGAGTCGACCGGCGGGATAATGGAGGCCGTACGCTCCAGGACTAGCAAACTTAATAAAGATGAAATAGCCGCCATCGGGTTCTACGTCAACAACGTCAGCTCGGTGGTGCTGCACCTCGTCACGAGACTCGCGGCCGCGGAGCAACGCGCTGCCGTCGCGGAAGAACGCGCCGCACAAGCACCGGAGCTGCATCCACAACCACACGCCATACTTCAGTGGACCGGCTCAAGTAAGCTACGCAGGCGCGCTAAAGATGGGCAGGAACACTGAGCCGGTGCCATTGCCAACACGCCTGGGTCCAGCAGTGGCTGTTTTCCCCGCAGAGGACCAACGAGAGACCATACGCACAGCCGAAGAAACAAAAAAGGTGCTACGGGCTAGCGTAGACCCTGCCGCGCAGGGATTCCGGGTGCACGGCGTCCGAAAGATGGGGGGGGGGGCGGGGCTCATTGTTGAGACCCCGTCAGAAGAAGACGCGCGTTTGCTGAGGGCGGCGGTTCCGGCGACCCTCCGAGTTGCAGAGCCCAGAGAGCGCCAACCACTAATTTCCCTTTGGGGAGTTGACGCCGAATGAGATCCTCGCCCACTTGCACGAACAAAACTTTCGCGAGTTAAGCTTAGAAGAGGTTACCAAAAAGATCAGGCCCCTATTTAACAGGACTCGACGCGGTAATCGCAAGATGTGGGTGTGTGAGTGCGCACCTACACTGAGGGAGCAACTGATAGAACGTGGGCGAGTGTACGTGGGCTGGGATGTGGTCGAAGTCAACGACCACATCGACGTGACCTGCTGCCGCCGCTGTCAGATGTACGGACACCCCGAGAAATATTGCAGGGCGAAGACCATGACGTGTGGAAACTGCGGGGAGGACGGGCATAAGAGCACGGAATGTCAGGCCAAGCAATCAACATGCGCGACATGCAAGAAACTGGGACGTAAAGGAGCCGATCACAAGACGAACGCCCGCGACTGCCCAGCGAGGAAACACGCCGAGGGTCGCAAGTTAGCGTCGACCGACTATGGCCGTTAAAATCGGACAGCTAAATCTGCAAGGATCGGCGGTGGCAACAGCAGAGCTGCCCTCCATAGCGACGGGGATGGGGCTGGATGCGGTTCTTGTTCAAGAACCGTACTCCATGCCTCGTCTCACCACCGCCGCCGGTCCCATCTGGATACACGCCGGAGAAGAACACGCAAAGGCCGGACTACTGCTCATGCGGCGCGACATTCCGTGCGCCCTACTAACACACTTGAGCAACAGCCACTGCACCGTGTGCCAACTAGAACTTAGCCCACACAGGAAATCAACGCCGGACACGTCGCTGTATCTTGTCAGCGCCTACTTTCAGTACTCGGATGACATCGCCACACATCTACATCACCTACACACGGTACTGAACACCCTGCGAGGTCACCGAGTGCTGATAGGCGCTGACACCAATGCGCACTCGCCAATGTGGCATTGTAGCCCGCGAAACTTTCACGGAAGAGGTAGTGACGTCAACTACGGACGGCGTCAAATGGAGGATTTCATCGTTGGCCGTGGCCTCACCATCAATAACACGGAAAACCAACCACACACCTTCTCCACGGTCAACGGTGAGTCCAATATATATCTTACCCTGACGACAAGAGGCGTCATTATAACCAACTGGAAGGTACATGACCAAGAAAGTTCCAGCGATCACAGACTGATCACCTACGAAGTATGTGGCACACGGTCTACAGCTGCAGCCGCGGAACCGCTGGGGGAGCCGAGGAGGTTCCGCGAGCGCGGCGTTGACTGGGGACGCTTTCTGACTGTGTTCTATGAACGTGTGGGACGGATTGACTGGAGAAAGCCTGCAAATGTGATATGCAAGGTCTTTACAGACATGATTGTGAGGACAGCGACTGAGTGTTTGGGTGAATGCAAGAACGGTAAGCGAGCTAAGGGATATGAGTGGTGGTCTCCCGCACTGGAGGCCGCGCGTAAGAAAGCGAGAAAAGTATGGCAGATAGCTAGGAAGAGAGGTATGGGGGTCTTTGAAGAGATTGCGCGCAAGAATTTTCATGAGCGCCGCAATAGTTACAGGGCCCTGATGGGAAAGGCACAGACCGACTTCTTTCGGGGACTTGCTGCCGACGGTAACCAGGACCGGGTGGCTGGTGGGCGGGCGAGACCGCCCCCCAACGTCATCAACGGCACCAGGTTCTCGGAAGGATTCGCCGGGGACGCGCGGACCGCCATGGGGGTCTTGGTCAAGGCACTCTGCCCAGACGACAACCCCAGCGCGGATAGCGCATACCACTGCAAGGTGCGCCTACTGGCTGCCTGCGCGCCCTCGGGTCGCGACGCGCCCCCCCCATCATTGAGTGTGGTGAGCACTATTGTCAGGGACTTACCCAACACGGCACCCGGCATCGATGGGATCACCGCCCGCATGGTAAAACATGGCTCGTAGCTTCCTCCGAGCTAACGCGTATTCTCGGACTTTGCGTTGAGGAGGGCACTTTTCCAGATACGTGGAAGGACGGCCGGCTTATTGTCCTGCCGAAAGGCAACGGCAAACCGCTGACTGATCCTAAAGCGTATCGCCCTATCACGCTCCTTTCGGTCCTAGGTAAGATCTTGGAACGGGTCATGCTCCAATGCGCACCTTCCATCTCGCGCAACATCTCGACCTGCCAGCACAGTTTCTCTCGGGGTCGCTCAACGTTATCAGCACTACGATCCCTTCAGGACGTAGTTGCCTCCAGCCAGGCCAAATACGTCCAGGCATTGTTCCTGGACATCTCAGGCGCCTTTGACAACGCGTGGTGGCCCATGATCCTGCTGAAGGCGAAGCAAGGCGGGTGCCCGCCCAACATCTATCGGATGTTGGTCGGCTATTTTACCAACCGCCGGGCTGGTCTCTTCGTCGGCAGTGGGGTTGTGTGGAAGCCACTGACCATGGGCTGCCCGCAGGGCTCAGACTTGGGACCCTCTCTGTGGAACCTACTCATGGACGATTTGTTTCGGTTACCATACCCAGACGGGGTTCAACTTGTCGCGTACGCCGATGATGTTACGATTCTCATTGAGTCTAAATCTCACGCTGGCATCGAGGCTTCAGCCTCATGCGCCATGGATCTTATCAGCCAGTGGGGCCAACGGAACCGGCTGGGTTTCTCCCCCTCAAAGTCATATTCTATGACATTGAAGGGGAAGATGCCTGGCCGCGCGCCGACCATCAGGCTCAATGGGATCTCAGTCAAGAGCGTGCAGTCGACAAGGGTTCTGGGTGTGGTAATCGACTCGAGCATGTCCTTTCGGGAACATGCAGAGTCCATAGGGGAACGTGCCGCAGCAGCATTCCGAAAGATGTCGCGAATATCCGCCTCCTCCTGGGGCGTGCGTTATAGGGCCCTCAAGGTCCTATATCGCGGCACCTATGCCGCGATACTGACGTACGCCGCGGGGTGTTGGTGGAGACGAACGACCACGTTCATGGTCAGGAGCGTGTTGTTGAGGACGCAAAGGCCTGCGCTGATTTTACTGACGAAGGCCTACAGGTCCGTTAGTACCGCGGCTCTTCCCGTATTGGCGGGAGTGCTACCAGCCGACCTCGAGGTAAGCCGGGCAGGCAGGATCGACGATTGCCGACACCTAGCCAGGGACGACTTTAGGGCCGAAAGTAGACAAATTTCGCAGGAGGCTGTTGCCGCATGGCAACAGAGATGGGAAGGTGAGGAGAAGGGTAGGGAGCTCTATCGGTTCTTCCCGGACGTGGCGGCTCGGCTCAAGTATACTTGGGTCGAGCCGGACTATCAAGTCTCGCAAATTCTGACTGGTCACGGATGTTTTAGAAAGAGATTGTTTGATATGAAGCTGTGTGAGGAAAGCGTGTGCTATTGCGGCGAAGAGGACGAATGCTTGGACCACATTTTGTGGCGGTGCCCCCTTTATGAGGACATTAGACGAAAGATGATGGATGGGATTATCAGTCCTGAGGGCCCTCCGTTCTACGCCGAGCTTGTGAACTCCGAAGCGAACTTCCGGCGGTTGAGAGACTTCGCGCATAACTGGCACAGGACGAGGAGAAGCCTCGAGGAGAGTGAAAGGACCCAGGCTGACGACGGAGCCGTTAATGTATCGACAGCTGTAATTACAGCGCCTAGCCTACTCGCATAGTAGAGCCGCCCCTGAATGGGGAGAGTGGCAAAGGGACGGAATTTGTAGGGAGCCTGCAACGGGCGCGCGGGGAAGAGCATACAGCAAGTACCGCGCGTCTCTCCCATGATTCGGTCCATATACCCATACGGGTGATGGGACCATGAGGTGGTGGAGGGTCCCTCTGTCGGCTCTTACGACACTCATAGGATGATATGGTGACGGATTAAGAATACGCAATGTCACCAACATTGCGATTCTTAATCCGTCACCACACAGACAGTGTGGTGACGAACAGCCCGGGCCTAGCAGAGATAAAATTTATAAACGGGGCTTATATTAATACTTTTATTTGTAATCTTATAAAAATTAGAAGAATACAAGGAACAAACAAAAACAAATTGATACGCTACCGTTACTGTATATTAGTCCAGTTATTTGGTAGTTTTACCTGGAAAGTTTTCCGGGAGTTTTCGAATTTTAACTTTGCCACCTCGTATGGCGGCGCGAGCGGTAAAGAGCCGCTCGCGCCTCCATTTTCAAAAAATGGCGCCCAAGTACAGTTTTTAGGGTTCCGTACCTCGAAATGAAAAAATGGAACCCTTATAGGATCACTTTGTTGTCCGTCCGTCTGTCAAGACCCATTTTCTCAGAAATGCGTGAAAGTATCAAACTGAAAGGACAATGGCAGATCTCCATACATCAAAATGTCTGAATTTAAATTGAAACGTACAGTAATAAAAAATATATCAAAAAAATCGGCGTAAGTAACAGAGTCTATAAATGATTCTATTTTCACTCGGGAGACCTGGAAAATGAAGATATCGGTATTCAAATTTTTAGTTAAGAATGAATGATGTAGGTACGTTTGAATTATCAAATGACATATGACAGATTGTCATCAAAACGCAGAAGTTTTCTGTAGCATTTAACTGTCACAGCCAAAGACAAAGCAGAGCTGCACATTTTAAATCGATTTTATGTGAAATCGATACAACATTAAAACGATGCTGTGACGTTTTTATTTGATTTAAAAGTTGGTTTGCTTCAAAAATATTACCTTATTGATATAATGTTGATAAAAGATTAAATGCACTGCATTTTAATAATTATATTTTAAACCAAACCAACCCTATAAAGGTCGATCGTATCGATTACATATTTAATAATCGATACGGATCAATTTCAAACGTCTATTCCTGTCACACCATTGTCTATGGCAACAATGAAATAATAAAGTAGGTGCCTAGTTCGTAATCAATTGGAATGCTTTTTATCATCATAAAATATTCCGGCTTTAACGAGACAAAGTGAAAATATTAAAAAGCGTAGAAAAAAATAACAATTTGTTTTGTTCATATGAAGTTTAAGATTGCCACAACAAAGCCAGACCAAATTCTGCCATTGTCCTTTATATTAGTCAGCATTGTTGGCAAATTGTATGCAAAGGTACTTATTGAAAAAGTTTTGGAAGTAACCGACAAGAAAATATGGGATGTACAAGCGGGATTCCGAAAGGGTCTGGGATGTATGGATCAGGTATTTTTCTTGCGAAGCATAACCAAAAAGTTTTTGGCCAAAGGTCAAAAGATCTATTGCGCATTCGTGGATTTGGAAAAGGCTTACGGTAAAGTGGTGAGGAATGAAATGTGGTCGGTGCTGTCAATGAATGGGGTGGACAGCAGCCTCAATCGAGCTCTGAAATCCCTTTATGAGGATTCTAGAGCTTGTGTGAGGATAAACGGGGCATACACTGACTGGTTTACCATCGAGACAGGTGTCTAAAACATGGTGACTGCGGATTAAGGATGAATGGGTTACTTGTCAAATGCCTTCTTTATGGTGATGATCAGGTAATACTTGCGTCTTCAGCGAAGAAATTGCTGGAGATGTTAACAATCATGCATGATGGATGCGTTAGAGAGAAAAGGAATGAAAGTGAATGTAAGTAAAACGAAACTTATGGTTTTGATAAGGAGGAATGCGTTACGGCTTGTAATGTTTTGATCGATGGACAACGAGTGGAGCAAGTGAATGAGTTTGTCTATTTAGGTACGTCGTTTACAAGATATGGTAAGAATGAAGAAGATATTGAAAGAAGAATTAATGCAGGTAATAGTGTTTGAAATAGAATTAGTTTTTATTATAAGTCAAATCGATTATATCGATTAAGTAACATTTTGTTTAGTCTATTGAAAATTTCTGACAATGGTCACACTGAATTGTCAATCCTTTTTTTTTTTCGTTCATTGTCGTTTCCCGCGGTCAGCGAAAAAACCTAGCTCTGGATAGATTTCGTTTTGTGAGCGTTTTGATCTTGTATTTAGAACCCGTTTGATTGCCACTTCCTTGATCAATAACTGGCACCGGTTAATTGTGATAAAAATAGTATTTTATTGAACTTTGTAAAACACGTGTGTGAATTCCTGATTGGTGCCCGTGGAGGACTACGCTGAACTGGAGACTGGTATCTATTCGATTCTCTTGTTATTTTGGCCAAAATTATGAGTTAATCTTATAGGTCCATTCCAGAACATCACCAGGAGATATAAGGTAAAATTTTCATATAACTACATTATAATTTGTCATCGCTGAGAATTTCAGCAATATATGTCAGACATTTGATTGCTTTAGGACAACTAGATGAATATAAATTAGCTTCCACTGTGCCTACAACCAATTCCCAGTATGCCTACGGTAATTCTAGACATAATTTTTGGTAGCAAAGCGTAGTTGTATTAAGCCGCTGTTGCATTACTGAGTACAAACCTCAGATTGCTATAAGCTGCGGTTCTTATCACCTTGTAGACAGGATTGTAGTGTTCTCAGGTCAGTATTGTCTAAAATACAAAATATTTAATTGTATAAGTTGACATTAGATAATTTGAAACACATTGTCATACGTAACCTCTATCAGTAATTGTTTGATTTAAATTGTTGAAATCTAGCATAGATTTGTTGCTGTTACTATTAATAAGTCAGTTTGTTTGGATACATAACAGCTGTATGTATCAATAAATTTAGTAAATTTAGTTTATCTCATAATTATATTAAGTTTGAATCATTACATATAACAACCAAACTTTTGATAAACCTTTGTTTGTTATAATATATAGATAATATTGCTAGGTAACACATATTCTGTGCTTACTTACTATTGTATATCTCAAATAACACAAGCCAGTCTGTCTGTTGCAAATAATTCATTAATTAATTTGAAGTTTCAACTTTTAATTTTTTATAAGTTACAACTTTGATAACTTTTGTGTTTGTTTCAATATATTGAAACTATTCATTTTGTTGGACAGTAGATACCTGTCACTTGCTTGTACCAACAGTAAACAGGCTAATACTTTGTTGGTTTCAAAGAATTAAGAAAAATTCAGTTTTGATTGTTAACATTATTTAACGCTTGTCCGGGCTCTTTTAAATTTTGATTATGTCAGCTATCAAGGACTTGCGTGCGGCTGCTGGTGCTATTGCATCAGATTTGCGCTGGTTTGTCTCGGCCAGTGTCTTAGTGAACCGGCTTGATCGCCAGCAGGCCTTACTACAAAGGTACGAGCGGATTGACGATCGCCTGGCAAGTGTGGAACAGCAATTCCGCACTTTCAGCACTTGCTGTCTTGAAGTGTCAGTAAATGAATTCACCGCTGACCAGCGAAATAAGGTCAGCGAAGACTATGCCCAGGTCTTAGACCTGTATGATGCTGTCTCCAATAGTGCGAGACAACTAGTTGCCGATAGGGAAGGGCAACCCGGCCTGAAGCAGGAGCTTCCTAGGTCAGCACCGGGGCTGGTGAGTAGGCTCCCTACTTTGGACCTCCCCCATTTTGATGGCTGCCTAGGAAGCTACCTGGGCTTCGTTAATTTGTTCGACAGCCTGGTCAATGACAGGGCTGACCTTCGGCCAGCACAAAAATTGGCATATTTAATGTCGGTTCTGGATGCGGAGGCTAAGGGCCTCATCCAGCATCTGCCCGTGTCTGACGAGGCGTACCAGACGGCTCGGGACCTAATTACCCGTAGGTACCATAATAAGCGTGGCCTCGCCGACACGCACATCGAGCAGATTTTGGGTTTGCCGACGCTCAACCGGGTCTCTGGGTTGCGCACCCAACTTTTGAACCCGCTTTTGGTGGCCATCAACGCACTTAAGAGCCTTGACCTGCCCGTGGACCAATGGTCCTATCTATTGGTGCACATTGTACTGAAAAAGCTGCCTGCCGACCTAAGGTCGCGTTTTGAACAGCGCTTTGGTGGGGATAGCGCGACCCATCTGCCCCCCTTTGCTGACCTGGAGAGGTTCCTGGAGGATGAGTGCCGGGTCTTGGACAACTCCGGTGGTGACACGCCGGCTAAGACGCAGCCGCCCAAGGTCAAGGAGCAGGCTCGCGGTCACACCCGAGCCAATGTTGACCGGCACCCTCTTCGCTTTGCGGTCACGCAGAGACCAGCGGAGTGCTCCTACTGTAAGGTCACGGGGCACAGAACGGCCAGTTGTAGGGCATTCTTGGACCTTCATGTCGCCTCTCGTAGGCGCATCGCAAATGCCCGCCGCCTTTGCTTCTCTTGCTTGGGGTCCCACTACCAGCGAGACTGCCCAAACTCTCGCCCCTGTTCTCACTGTGGATGACAGCATTTGGACATTCTCTGCATGAATGCCAAAGAGGTTGGCCGCTTGTCCAACCAGCCGACGCCGCGCACGGGCGGGTGTTTTGAAGGTGGCAGCCGAGGCTCACCGGCGCGTAGCCGAGAGTCGCCGCGCTCATTTGATCACCACTCGCCCCGCTTCGAGAACCGTAGCATGCGCACGACTCCTCTCTCTCGCGCACCTGAATGTGCTGTTCAGCGTCACCAGCACCATGACTGCTGCCCCAGGTATTCCCCTCCTTTGGCGGAGCATCCCCGCCTTGACTCGCGCCCACCTCGTTTTGGGCGGGTGCGTCACTATGACCCCCCACAGATGGCGCGCGGATCGAGTCATCGCGCTTTTGAGGATTTCAAGCCGCACCCTCATTTTGACTTGCCTGGTCCTGGCCAACGGTCGCCGCCCAGGCAACAATAGGTCATTGATCCCTGCCCTATAACGCCAACCTCCCCCATTGAGACCGTTATCCTACCAACGGTTGCTGTTCGGGTCTGGGGACCCACGGGGACCTCTGTTGTTGTCCGTGCTATATTGGACACAGGTTCACAAGGTTGCATTGTTTCCACTTATTTGGTAGGGCAGGTCAAATTAAATATGGGCTCTTTTCCGAATTGTATACGGGGCATAGGTGACGTAGCCTCTAATGTTAAAGGGCAAGTTAAGGTTTTGTTTGGCCCTGTTGAATCTTCACATCCGAGGATTAAAACCTCCGCTATTGTGCTGAAGAATATTTTGGGTATGCATCCACAGAAGCAGCTACTGCTGCTGTGGTGAATTTGACATCGGGATTGGAACTGGCGGACCCCAAATTTGACACACCGGGACAAATCGACTTGTTGATTGGCTCTGATGTCCTCGGTGGAATTTTGATTGATGGGAAACGGGTCTTGGTGCCAAATGGTTTGACTGCCATCCCGACCATATTTGGATTTGCTTTGATGTGACCTGTACTTAGGGACCCCCCTCCACCTGAACTTGATAATTTGTTGGCTGTAGGCTCTGCTCTCTCTCTGATGCGGTTCAGAGGTTTTGGGAAGTAGAGGAGCCCCCTCAAGTTGCCCGTTTGAATCCAGAACATGAGGAGTGCGAGCTGTTCTTCCAGAACAACACTGGCCGACTCCGTTCTGGTCGGATTATTACGAGGCTACCCTTCCTGTCTGTTCGGCCTCCGCTTGGTGAGTGACGACCTTTAGCCGAAAAGAGATTGTTGGCTATGAAGCGTCGCATAGGTCGTGATCCGGAGCTCAGACAGAAGTATATTGAGTTCATGAGAGAATATGAAAAATTGGGACACATGTCTGTGTCAAATTTGGATTGGCGTTCGGTGGAGCACTACTTTCTCCCGCATCATGCGGTATTGAAGCCATCGACTGGCAAGCTGCGCACAGTGTTTGATGGTTCTGCGCAGACTTCAACAGGCGTATCCTTGAACCAGTGCTTGCATTCTGGTCCCAAGTTGGTCAAGGACCTTTGTGACGTCATCACCAGCTTCCGACGACATCAGATTGTCTTTGTGGCCGACATAAAAATGATGTTCAGGCAGACGATTATCCACCCTGATGACCGTCGCTTCCAGCTGGTCCTTTGGAGAGAGCATCCTCGCGATCCCATGGTCGTCTACGAGCTCAATACCAATACGTACGGGTTAAGAACAAGCCCCTACTTGGCAATACGTTCTCTTTGGGAGCTCGCAGACCGCGAGAGCCTACGTTTCCCACGAGCCTCCGCCATCTTGAAAGACGATATTTACGTCGATGACATTTGCTCGGGCGCCTCCACAGCGGACGAGGCGATCCTCCTGCGGGACGAATTGATAGGTATTTTGGCCTCCGCTGGTTATGAGTTGCGCAAATGGATTTCCAACTCACCAGCGCTTTTGGAAGGCTTGCCAGAGGAACATCAGCAAGATCCACATCTATTTGAGATTGTTGACAACCCCGCCATGATGGCTGTTCCCGGCGTTCAGTACAGACCAGTCCAAGACATCTTTACGTATAACGTTGACTTGAAATTGCCTTGTTCTTGGACTAAACGTCTCGTGTTGTCTTTTGTCGCCAGAACCTTTGATCCGAACGGTTGGATTTGTCCTATCATATTTTGGGCAAAATGCTTCTTGCAGAAGCTTTGGACAGCAGGATTGACCTGGAACGAACCTCTACACGGTACTCTTGTTGAGGAATGGACCTATTTGTATCCTCACTTCCTGCCGTCAATGAGATCTCCTTGCCTCGTCCCATTCTTCCTCCCGGGAAGTACAAGGCCACCCTTCACGGGTTTTGTGATGCCTCGGAACGTGGTCACGCGGCCGTGGTGTACTTGCGCACAGTCAGTGCCTCAGGTCAGGTGAGGGTTTCCCTGATCATGGCGAAGAGCAAGGTTGCACCCCTTCGGACATCTCTGACCATCCCAAAATTGGAGCTCTCGGGAGCAGCCCTACTTGTACGATTATTGAACCACGTGTCTAACACTTTGGGTAAAAGCATTTGTATTAATGGGACCTACGCCTGGACAGACAGCCAAATTGTTCTCTGTTGGTTGAAGGCTTCTGTCCACACCTTGGAGGTATTTGTCGCTAATCGCGATTCCCAAATCCAGAAATCCGAAGTCAAACTTGTTTGGAGACACGTGCCAGGTGAGCTCAACCCCGCTGATTGTGCCTCGCGCGGATGCTTGACGCCTAGTTTGATAGGTCATTCGATGTGGTGGGGTCCGGAATGGTTGAGTCGACCAGAAACTGATTGGCCTCAAACGCCAGTTTTGAATACTTCTAATTTGCCGGGTCTACGAACACTCGCTCTTGAAAAGGTGGAATGCGCCTTCGACCCCGATTTTTTGTTGAATCGTTACAGCTCCCTCGACAAGTTGTTAGATGTCACTGCTTCGATAATGCGTTTTGTTTTTAATTTTAGGCACCCACAACAGAAACGACTGACACCGTTTCTCTCACCACAGGAACGACAGGAGTCCCTCACCTTTTGGGTTCGTTCTGTGCAATTGGCGCACTTTGAGAAGGAGATTGCTATCCTCAAGTCAGGGAAATTGAAATTATCGGGCGCTGTATCTAAATTGAACCCCTTTTTGGACGATACGGGTCTCTTGCGCGTTGGAGGGCGTCTCAAGAACGCCAACCTCCCTTACGGAGCACGTCACCCCCTGTTGTTACCCAAGGACGGTAATTTGGTACGCTTGTTGGTAACTGACCGTCACCTTAAGAACTCGCATGTTGGTTGTAATGCTTTGTTGGCTATTTTGCAACGCGAATTTTGGATTTTGTCTGCCCGAAGAATTATTCGGACTGTAGTCTTTCGCTGCATCCCTTGCTATAAGCTCAAGGCTTCTACCATGCAGCCCTTGATGGGAGACTTACCGGCAGATCGCGTAACTGAGAGCAGGACGTTTGACGGTGTTGGCACGGACTTCGCTGGTCCCTTTTTGGTAAAAACGTCGACACTTCGAAACAGCAAGACTGTTAAGGCCTACTTGTGCGTTTTTGTTTGTCTTTCCACAAAGGCCGTTCATTTAGAACTGGTCTCCTCGCTTACGACCGAGGCGTTTGTAGCCACATTTGACAGATTTGTATCCCGTAGAGGGCTGCCTTCCTTGATCCGTTCTGACTGCGGCACTAACTTCAAGGGCACGTATAATTATTTGAATGATGTTGTTAATTTCCTTGAAACCAACAAGGCTGATATAGGTGATAGGCTTGCCTGACGTGGGATAAATTGGTTGTTTTCCCCACCAAATTGTCCACACTGGGGTGGTATATTTGAGGCCGCCGTAAAATCGGCCAAAACACACTTGCGCAGGACAATCGGTGAGTCTGTCCTTACATTTGCGGAACTCGCAACTGTGTTTTGTAAGATTGAGGTCGTTTTGAACTCTCGGCCATTGTGCCCGATCTCCTCAGATCCGAATGATTTGGAGGCCCTTACGCCGGGCCATTTTTTGATTGGTCGCCCACTTGTCGCCTTGCCTGAGTACCCCTATATTGATACGAGACCTGGTCGTCTCTCGCGTTTTGAATTGGTACGCCAGATTACTCAGAGCTTTTGGAAACGCTGGAATTTGGAATATTTGCACATACTCCAGCAACGCGTTAAGTGGACCGACAAGACCGATCCACCCAAGATTGGTGACCTCGTTTTGATCAAGGAGGCTAACCTTCCGCCACTCAGATGGCGCAGGGGGCGCATCCTCCGTATGGTAACTGGGGCTGATGGAGTTCCCCGATTTGCTGAGGTCTTGGTGGACGGTTCGATTCTGAGGAGAGCGGTTGCAACATTGTCACGTCTACCAACCGATTAGCGGACCGGTAGGCCGGTCCGGGGCGGGTGGATGTTTGAAATAGAATTAGTTTTTATTATAAGTCAAATCGATTATATCGATTAAGTAACATTTTGTTTAGTCTATTGAAAATTTCTGACAATGGTCACACTGAACTGTCAATCCTTTTTTTTTTTTCGTTCATTGTCGTTTCCCGCGGTCAGCGAAAAAACCTAGCTCTGGATAGATTTCGTTTTGTGAGCGTTTTGGTCTTGTATTTAAAACCAGTTTGATTGCCACTTCCTTGATCAATAACTGGCACCGGTTAATTGTGATAAAAATAGTATTTTATTGAACTTTGTAAAACACGTGTGTGAATTCCTGATTGGTGCCCGGGGAGGACTACGCTGAACTGGAGACTGGTATCTATTCGATTCTCTTGTTATTTTGGCCAAAATTATGAGTTAATCTTATAGGTCCATTCAAGAACATCACCAGGAGATATAAGGTAAAATTTTCATATAAGTACATTATCATGTGTCATCGCTGAGAATCTCAGCAATATATGTCAGACATTTGATTGCTTCAGGACAACTGGATGAATATAAATTAGCTTCCACTGTGCCAACAACTAATTCCCAGTATGCCTACGGTAATTCTAGACAAATAGAGTGAATGGAGCACTGACGGCGTTTATGAATAGCCAAAACGTGTCCAAAAAGGCACGTTTGGCTGTGCATGGAGGGGTATTAGTGGCTACCCTTATGTACGGTAGTGAAAGTTGGGTATGGCAGAAGAGATTTGAAAGTAGAATAAATGACGTAGAAATGAGAGCACTGAGAAGTATGCGTGGTATATCTTTGACCGACAGAGTAAAGCATTGTGTGATAAGAGAGTGTTGTGGGTAAAAGACGATGTAGTGACAAGCATTGAGAAAGGCATGTTAAGATGGTTTGGGCACATGGAGAGGATGGATGACGATAGACTGACAAAGAAGATATATGACAAAGAAAGCAAGTGTGAATGGGACAGGACAAAGGGGAGGCCGTGGCGGACGTTATCTGATTAGATTGGAGACATCCTGAAAAAAGGACAAGTCAGAAGTACCCTTAACAGAAGAGCATGCATGAGAAACTTGATGGGAGTGAGTAAAGCAAGAGAGGTATGTCAGGATCGTTGCAAATGGCATTGCGTTGTCTCTGCCTACCCCTCCGGGAAACAGGCGTGAGTCTATGTATGTATGTATGAAGTGGCAGTGGGCTGGTCACATCTACCGCAGAACCGATAACCGTTGGAATAGTCATGTTCTAGAGTGGTGATCGCGTCTTGGCAAACTTGGTGTTGGACTACGGCAGGCTGATGATGATGATGAAAGTAATTCAACGTTCTAATAATATTATATATATGTATGTATGAAATTTATATCAAATAGTCAAATTTACTGTCCCATGAAGCTGTGAAAATATCAAACTTCTAAACCAACGCAATCAAAACATACAGCCGTTTATGCTGCAAATTGCCGCAATTTTCGAAACTCTCAAGGGAATCAAAACCTACAGGGTACTTCCCGTGAAATCAGAATCTTGAAATTTGGTACGAAGCAATATATGTCTTATGGCTCAGATAAAGGAAAAATTGCGAAAACCGTAAATTTTTAGTTACATCATAAAAAACAAATTGTATTAATTTTAAAGTTACTACCCCTTTCCTCATGAACGCGTAAAGGTCTTTAATTGAAATTGATATCAAATACTTGGGTCTATAATATCTTTAAGCTGTAATAAAATCAAACTTCTATCTCAACGCAATCAAACTACATCTATACTATATCACGTTTGCTGATGTTCCGGTCATCATTGCGACGTTTGTATATTGACTGCCTTTAAAGTAGGTAACGGATAATCTTCATAGCGTTTTAGAGAAAATCAACTTAAACCCTGATCAACTTTGCTTAAGCGATTCTTGTAAATATGTAAGTATAACCTACGCAAAAGGTACAAGGCTCCCATGTAGCAAAATTTTAAGACCATCACCTAAAATTTAGTTGTGAGTAATCAATTAGCTATTAAGCACGTGTTTAATGATACGAAGCTATACTTATTTATGTGGCGAAACCGAACCGAAGCGTCTGCAATTTTCTTAGTAAACGTTTTGAACACAAATTACCGAAGTATCGGCTAACAAGCAATAACGGTCAGTGTCGAGAGGGCATTAAAAACCTTAATGACTTCACTGCGAGGTACTTGAGGGATTAACGTGGCGCGCACTTATTGTTCTGTGAAGAAGAAATAGTATTTTCTATGTACTTCTGTATAATATTATATGAGCTTGTTAATAGTATTAGTCTCGACGCGTCTTTCTGAATCGAGAAATAATTATTTGTAACCAAAACAAGACTAGCGTAGGTGTCGGCTGCCGCGAGAAAAGCTATATGTTATTTATATGTTAAAGCTATAGGACAGGTATTACTTACTTACTTAGCAGAAATATTGACAAAGTTCCAACCAAATAAGTATTTTCCAACTTTCGCATTTATAATTTACTTTCTACTGAGAAAGTAGAACCAAACAGTATCATAATTCGTATAGTGTAATTTAATTACGTGAAGGAATATTTATAATAATATTCTACCACATTCACACAACACCATCTAGTCCCAAACTAAGCAGAAGCTTGTACTATGGATACTAGATAATGGATAAACATACATATATACTTATGTTATAATATATAAGTACCCGTCGGTGGTAAGTCCCAGCCTTGGTTTGTGTCCGTCTGCAGGGAGGCTTCTGACCTCAAGCGAGAAAAGTACTAAGCCTGGGCCAATGCGGTTTTGGCCAAGGACCCGAAAGTGAAGCTCTACAAGAAAGAGTACAACTACGCCTCCAGATCCTTCAAAAGAGCTGTGGCCAAAGCGAAAGCGGAACATATTAGCAGAATTGGCGAGAGACTAGCTCGAATGCCCTCGGGTACACGAGCTTTTTGGTCTCTTGCCAAAGCTGCTGAAGGTAACTTCTGTCGGCCTTCCTTTCCACCTCTGCGTAGGGAAGATAAATCTTTGGCCTATGATGCAAAAGACAAAGCCGATCTTTTAGGGTGTCTTTTTGCCTCTAACTCGACTCTAGACGACGGAGGTAAATTACCGCCGACCATCCCGCGGTTTGAAGACTCTATGTCAGACGTTCAGTTTCACGTTAAATCTGTTCGTAGAGCTCTCCTCTCCTTGGACGTTCAGAAGTCGAGTGGGTCAGATGGTGTTCCTCCCATTGTGCTCAAAGTTTGCGCTCCTGAGCTGGCTCCGGTCTTGACGCGTCTTTTCCGGCACTCGTATTCGACTGGCTTTGTCCCTTCGTCATGGAAGACTGCTACAGTGCACCCGATTCCCAAAAAGGGCGATCGCTCTGATCCAAGCAACTGCAGGCCTATAGCTATCACCTCTTTGTTCTCCAAGATAATGGAATCCATTATCATCTACCAGCTTCTGCGATATCTAGAGGAGCACCAGTTGATCAACGACCGCCAGTACGGCTTTCGCCGGGGCAGGTCAACTGGTGATCTTTTAGTGTACCTGACCCATAGATGGGCTGAGGCAATTGAGAACAAGGGGGAGGCCGTAGCGGTCAGTTTGGACATGGAGAAAGCCTTTGACAGGGTCTGGCACAAGGCGCTTTTGTCGAAACTTTCTTCCTATGGGCTACCTGAGACTTTGTGCAAATGGGTATCCAGCTTTCTTTCGGAGCGTAGCATTAAAGTCGTAGTTGACGGTTCATGCTCTGACCCTAGGCCCGTGAATGCTGGTGTCCCTCAGGGCTGTGCACTATCGCCAACACTGTTTCTTCTGCATATCAATGATATGGTTACAAACCAGTGACATACATTGCTATGCAGATGATAGCACCGTAGACGCACTGTACCCCGGTAGTGCTAAAATGTCTCAGGCACAAGTCATTGAGTGTCGGAACAAACTTGTGTCTTTAACGGAAACCACACTCGACCTGGTCTCCGATTGGGGTCATCGTAATCTGGTCACTTTTAACCCCAAAAAGACACAGGTTTGCGCGTTTACCGCAAAAAAGACCCCCTTTGTCGAATCTCCAATATTTCAGAGCACTTCCCTTGATATTAAGCCGGTCATAGGGATTCTCCAAAATTCAGGGATTCTCCAAAGTCCAATTTCGCGGTCATCTGGAGGATAAGGCTAAACTAGCCTCCAAAAAACTGGGTGTCCTCAATAAAGCAAGAAGATGCTTCACATCGGTGCAGCGTCTCTTGCTTTGTAAAGCTCAAGTTAGGCCCCACATGAAGTACTGCTGCCATCTTTGGGCCGGGGCACCACAATACCAACTGCTTCCATTTGACCGCGTCCAACGTCGAGCGGCTCTAGTCATCGATGACACGATCCTTACAAACCGGCTCGACCATCGTGACCTGCCACAAGCTAAAATTCCACCCTCACCACCTTGATGAGTGGCGTTCTTCTACCGTACGATTCACACGCCATTTCCTGCCTCGTACGGCCAAACTGTGGAACCAGCTACCTGCAGCGGTATTTCCAAACCAGTTCGACATTGGAATCTTCAAGAAGCGAGCATATTCCTTTTTAAAAGGTAAGCAACGCACTTGTGATCCTTCGGGCATTGCAGGTATCTATGGGTGGCGGTGATTACTTACCATCAGGTGACCCGCTTGTTCGTTTGCCTTCCTATACTATAAAAAAAAGAAGAAAAATTGTGGTTTTACAACATCTTGCATTGGTTTGATTGGCTGCTTGTTGTGGCATTTACAACTGGAGACAACATTGCGCGAGATAGCACCTAAAGCCGTTGGTCCCAGGTTTTGTCTCAGGACAGGTCAGAGTCCTGTAAACTCCGACACTAGAGCTGGCCATTCAAACAAAAAGAAGAGCCAAATAGCAATCTAGGCAGGTTTTTAATTTACACGTGCCAATATATAAAAAAATAACTTATTTAAAAAATGTGATGTAATCCGAAGAAAGTAATTTACGTTTAGGACATTACTTTGATAAGTATTATTTAGTATCATTCAGTCATTATTAAATACGCTTACTTGTTATTGTTCTAATCACCCTTAGGCTTACTACCTTGTTCAGGTTAAGGCCCAAATATAAAAAAGTACGAGATAATTAATAAAATTGATGGAAAATTCATAATATTCAGAGCTAGCTTTCTTTAAACCTATTTTCCGCTACATTTAAGGGAGCCTAGGGGCAAGAGAGAATTATATTGTTTTTATATAAAAGCAATTGATCCTTTGAGTTTTGAAAATACTTAGTTAACCCCTCGCATGCCCCGCTCTAAAATGCATTTTCTCCGGTAGTATCCAGCCATTTTGAGGATGTAACGTTTATAAGATCCTAGGTTATAAAACTTTAAATTTCTCGCGTTTGATATAATTATATGACGTAAATTTTAAACCGTATACAGTTTAGAATTTACTCTATATGAGAATTATATTAAAATAGCTTACCTTTAACCTTTTCATGTCGAAAAAATATTATAAATGCAGGTCACTTTGTTTTTTCTTACACCATGCGAAACATTTTTCCAAAATACACATAAATTATTCACGAAATTCCCTTTCTCACTGGACTAATATTGACACGGGTAGACGACGCGACGGTTATTTACAATAATTTAGCACAGGTCACCGATATTACTTCACAATAACCATTTATTCATAGCAGCGAAAAATTTGCGCCATTTTGACGATCCGACGGAAAACATTTCTCACTCACAAAACATATAGGTACGTATTTATAGCAAAAACAATACGAAATGTCTTATTAACAATGGATTCTAAGACAAGTTTGTGAGAAAATTATCTATATTTAGTAAAGTAATTAATAAATACACTTACATAAATAATCATTCAAAATATGGAGGACGGCTAGCAGCCAACGCTCGAAAATTGCATCACAAAAGTTACTAACACTTTTTTGTAAATGTTTTTATAACTGGCTAAAAAAATATTTAAAACATATACTTAACTCATAGGGTGCATAGGGTTCCCACCAAGAACTTAGGGTCCCAAGCCAACCTCGCCTGCAAGTGGTGCACCTGCCGATCAACGGACGAGGCTCTGGCGAACAAAATATCCTAATAAGCGGCAATAGGCTCGCCACCTATTACGTGGGATCAAAATACTGGCGAAAGGAGGGCGTTTAATATGCCTCTGCCTACCCCTTCGGGGAAACAGGCGTGAGTCTATGTATGTATGTATGTACTTCACTCATCATCAGCCTTTAACAGTCCACTGCTGGACTAGGCCTCTCCTTTGAAAGGAGGCATTGGCCTACTATACCACGCTGGCCAAACGGGTAGGTATAGGGTTTGTATCAAGATTTCCTTCTCTTACAGGGCTGTTCTCTGCATAATATGCTCCCTCTGTCAGCTCTTACGACACCCATGGGATGATATGGGGTGGTGACATTCCGTATTCTTAATCCGTCACCACACGGACAACTTCACTAAATTGACAATAATTTAATATATAATACTAATACAATCACTTAACGTTTGCGTTGAGAATACATTTAAAAAAAATCACATAATCAACTTAGTTGATCGCCACAGCGCAATATGGCGGCACGGAGAAAACTGAGCACCGACATCAACAATTTTATTATTTTTCTCGGTTGCAAGCTTGGAAATATGGTAAAAATTTATGGTATTATGTTGGGTAATCTGTAACTAGTCGATGTACGTTTTTATTATTGTAACCAATCACACAACACCGGAGTGAAGTTCACACAAATCCTTATGGGCACACCGTGCCCGTAGGACACTACCGGCTTATTTCTCTTACGGGCACACCGTGACTGTAGGACACTCAAGGGGTTAAGTTATACAGTATACACAACTCTAAGCCTATTTTCTAATTTGGTGTAGATTTTTACTTCTGTTTTATCTGTTTTCTAGCAAATCTCTAAAAGCATAGTCAGATAAGCAGCGATAGCCGAGTGGAGAGACCGACAGACTGCTATGCAGAGGGTCTCGGGATCGATTTCACGGCACGCACCAATGACTTGTCGGAGTTAAATGCGTATCAAATTGTTAATTATCGCTTGCTAAACGGTGAAGTAAAACATCGTGAGGAAACCTGTATGTGTTTTCCATGATGTTCTCGAAAGACATGTGAAGTCTACCAACCTGCACTTGGCCAGCGTGGTGGACAATGGCCTTACCCTTCTCAAAAGTGAGAAGAGGCCCATGCCCAGCAGTGGGACAGCATAAAGGGCTGATGATGAATAGTCAGATAAAAGACGTCAACATTATTGTAGCACCTGCTGCGGTTGAATGAAGCTGTCTATGTGGGATTCCGTCATGCTTTGTAATGACAAACACTAGACACAAATGTAAATGTAAATCTACAAAAACTTTGAACGATTGAATAGTGACTTGCTCTACTAGAATTTAATACGCGGGCACTATAATTATTATTCGCGTGCTAGACAACATCTTATCAGAAGATTTTCCATGCAGTTGGAGCTACACCCCATCTCGTTTACTTCGTAATATAAGGGTCGTTTTCAAAAATAATGAACATTTTACTGCAAATTTGTGTCCATCAAATTTATTGGCAACTCAAGTAAAATACAGCTCCAAATTTAACCAGATAAAACACCTTTCGAATTAATTGATAGCAATAGAGTAAATAAAAAAAAAGTTTTGTGCGGTAATTCAATTTACTGTGTTAAAAAACTAAATTTGATTACTGTCGTAATTT
The DNA here is from genome assembly GCA_944739405.2 of Euclidia mi. NCBI lineage: Eukaryota > Metazoa > Arthropoda > Insecta > Lepidoptera > Erebidae > Euclidia > Euclidia mi. The sequence goes on from OX123184.2 coordinate 28,488,752, forward strand.
TTCCCCATACAAAAGTGCTAAGTGCACAGTCGCACACAGTTTCAAAGAGTAGCGTTTATAATGAATAGTTTACGCATTTCGGAACCCGATTCAACGATATTTTGTCCAGTCAAAGAGTAAGATTTAAGCAATATGTATTAAACTATGTAATTATAATTAACTTTTTATTTATTTACCCATTAACATGTGTCTCATATTTCAATTTCATTACTTTGTGTTACTCTTTCTTGTTACGTTAACATTCCATTCTAATAGAAGTAAATTCATAATTTAGTATGGCAACTCCATGCGTCAAGATAGTTACACCGTGAGGGCGCTAGTTGGCTCAGGGCGCCAGTTTGTCTTGTGACTGATGGATTCACTTCGTGCGCGTCGTAAAAAGGACACTTAAAAACCAGTTTAAAAAGTGTTAAATAGCGTTAATTCGGTACGCACTATACTTTACATTGCATCCCGTTATTGTAGATAATAATAAATCATAGTATAATGCATGTTTCATGAGTCAATTGAGGGTAACTTTACAACAGTATTGTTATTTTTAGGTTAAAGACACGGGTGTTTTATTCATTTGTGTGACCATTGTGTTACTATTTTAGTGTTACTTAACACAATGGAATGGGTTAGGGCTTGTTTACATATGTATAAGAATAATAGAATCTTCGTGGTTATAGTTTGGTTTAAATTGGTTTTAATAATATACCCACTAAATATAAAACAATATATAGATTAGGGCCAGATTTACTTGGGGCATAAATATTAGTTTTTTTCATCAAACTTTAAAAATTTCAGTAAAAACGATAAAAAATTGACACGCGGAAGCTTTATTTAAATTATATTCTCTAATGAATAAAAAGCGCATTCCCACTTTTGAAATCGAATGACATACTGCGCGACGTTATAGGTACGCAAAGAAAGTGAATTTATTCTATTTTCGGTTTGAGGACCGATGCCGCTAACGCCTCCTGAAAAGCAAAGACGTTACCGAGAACGCTTAAAATTAAATTATCCGCAAAAATTGAGAGAAATGCAAGAAAAAATTTAGGGAGAACTAAAAATAATTACATACGGATTCATCAACTTTCTGAATCTGAAAAAAAAGTTAGGCTAAGCAACAAAAAAATGAAAAAAAACAGAGAAAACTAAAATTTGTCGAAAAGCATATAAAAAATACATAAAAAATAACACAATAAAACAAAATACTGGGAGAAAAATTAACTTCATTAATTAAAAATAAAACATTGAAGAAAACAATATACAGGTATAAAATTCGACAAGCAGCGCATTCACAAGACAGTGATCACGATAAAGAGAATAATATTTCAAATGTAAGAGACCTAACGCCAAACTCTAAAACTGAATCCTTTGTCAATTCCTTAAATATTTCGCCTTTAGAAAAAGAAAAGGTGAAAAAAGAACTCTTTCATAAAAATATATTGTGCGAATCGATTAAATATCAATATGAAATGGCGTCAAGTAATGAGCAAAAGCACATATAAAAAAGAAATGTTGATAATTGTTTGGTTTAAAAGTATAAGACGAAAACTAAACTGGAAGCTATAATTGAACTAAAGTGTATCTAATTCGAGTTTCGAAGAAAACGATCCCAGGGAAACATGTAGAACTCGCACAAAAGATTTTCTTACGAGATGACTTTGCCGCGCTACAGCTGCAAATTAGTTTTTATATTATTCTTTGTGACTTAGCCCTTACTTTTCCTTTGTGTTACTTTTGTGTTACTATAACACAAAGTAAACACAATTGAAATGTACATTAATTTTGAAAATGACCCATAAGCCAGTTAGGCCAGCTAAGATTGTTCCTAGCATATGAAGGAAGACGCCTCAACAAATATCTATAATATAAAAATGAATCGTTGAATGTGTTGCTAAGCGCAAATCTTTAGAGCAGCTGAACCGATTTTGCTTATTATTTTTGTATAATATTCCTTGAAGTACGAGGATGGTTCTTACGGAGAGAAAAAAAAAGAGGAATCGTCCGTGAGGTGGTACGAAGTGCGCCGGGTTAGCTAGTTGTTTAATATATTCAAGTCGCAAAACTTTAAAATCCATACATTCTGTACTGTACGCATCTTGCCCAATATTTTCATCCATAATGCATGTTTATTTTACCGTAGCTATGTGAGTATAAGACTCTTAAAATGCTGGCCAGGCGCCAAACGGCATGTATCCAATCGGCGAACACTTATGATACTTCTCCTCTGATGCTTAACACTCTGAAGATATGATACAATGCATTCCATTATTTTAGCTGAGTGAGTCGTTTCTTTTGTTGACAGAGTAGGGCTATGGTTAAAGTGATTGTGTCGCTCAAGAATTATTGTAGGTCTGATGTCGTAAAAAAGATAAGTAGCGATAGCTCTGTGAAAATATCACCAAACTTGCGTAGCAGTCAGCTGATATTTTCGGTACGTAGATACACAACAAATTCAAACCATAAGCTGGTGACCCGCTACCTCGTTTGATTTCCTATTAAATAAAATAGGCGTGCACCACTGACTTTTCGAGATAAATTACCTACATATACATATCGTCACGCCTTTTATCCCCGAAAGGGTAGGCAGAGGTGTATTTCTACACCCACTTTTCGCCAGATATAATTTAGTCCCACGTAATAAGGGGCGAGCCTATTGCCGTACCGGGCACATTTCCAGACTCCGTGCTGCTACTGAGAATTTCGTGACAGAAAAACCCAATAACACTGCCCGACCCAGGAATCGAACCCGGTCCCACGATCCCACGCGCACATTTATGCCGCGAGACCAACGAGGCATTCGTATAGGGTTTGATGTCGAGTTTTCCGTCTCTACGCAGAGATGGTATTTGCATCGTGTTTTCCCTTAGTCGCCTCTTACGACACCCACGGGAAGATAGGGGTTGGTGACACTTGTATTCTATGCCGTCAACCACACGGCGATGTAAATTACCTATGTATAAAATTGTACATTTAGCTTGAACAATTATCTTGATGGCGATAGGCTCGCCCCTATTACATTGGGACCGAAACATAACTGGCGAAGTGTGGGTGTGTAATACACCTCAGCTTACCCTTTCGGTGATAGAGGCGTGAAGTAATGTTTTTATGTTTTGTAAAATATCTTGAGAAAATCTTCATGTCTGAGCTTTGTATCATGATATCTGAAGTCCGCCAGCCTACACGTAGTAAAACGGCTTTAAGTTTTCATAGGCCAAAAAAGGCCTTAGATACATTTTAGTATGGAAGTAGATAAGATCTTGGAGACGCACGTAGGTTATCTACCTATGTAAATCCGTCCGTTCCTAACTTAATGGTGTTAAATTGCTCGTGAAAGTTGATGCAGGAAAACCATTATTTTAGAGTTGAGGTATAGTAATAAAGATTTTGTATATATTTGTTTCTTTGCTGCTACATTTAGCCACGTGAGAAACTGCGAATAAAAGCGTGTAGATGATAAATTACTGCAAATACATTACACATACCTACATTGGTTCTTCAGCGGTAATCGATTCACATAATAAGCAGTTAGCCTCATCTTGAGGCGCTCATGCGGGTAGCAGAGCATCCGTTGGATAGCTGCCAAGTGCACGTTTGGGAATCATCCGTGCTGAGTGCAAGAGGTACTTGAAACTCATGAATAAATACAGCGAGTACCTATACTATGTTGTAGGATGCGCCCTGATTGGGTCATTTATGTTATAGTTGTGTTAAGGTTGGTCGATGTGTAATGGAGACGTGAAAAATATTTGGATGTATTTGAAAAATTGTTACGAAGACTAACACAACAATATAAAATACTCTATAATGTTGACAAAGAATTGAACTTATCATGCTTATAGGGAAGTTAATAAATAAATTAATGATATTTCTTTTATGTGTAACTATTTACCACAACAGACGGTGCTTTAGAATCACCTATGTCATTAATATCTTAATGACGACTTAATCCCAGAAATATTTAGTTTCATTGACTGTCAGGGGTTTGATATTAGAAACATTGGAATGGATAAAGACTTAAATATCATTTAATTTTATCTTAGTTTATTTAGAACATAATCAATTTTTTTTTAATACAAATCTACTTTTATTTTAGGTGGAAAATTATGTTATTTTATTTTTGTTTTCTTTCATAAAATAATATAATATAATAAGCTAGTTTGATTTTGCTTCTACACTATTTTATGGTCCCATAATACTTTTACTTAACCCTAAAATTAATTACCAGAAATGAAACATTAAAGAACCTAAACTAATTAAAGTATTAAACACACGTACCCTTAATGGCTGCTACACACAGTGCCGCCGGCTATTGGCGGGCGTCGGTGCCACCGGCATCGGCCGCAGAAAGCCGCCGGGCATCATTCCAGTTGTATAGAACGTAGGGTTGCCAACTTTTTTGCCAAATTTTTCTATCTTTAAATGTTTCATAGCTTGTTTGACAGTAAAAATTTAAAGATAAACAATTAGTTTTTAATTACGTTATTATTGACGTTATATTTCTTTCTTTCTCGCCACTTTGGATTCATCACTGAACTCTTTAATTCTGAACTTCTGAAGTGGCGAGGACGGAGACGGAGATATGATTTTAAGTATAAATTGCCTCCGTGGTCCAGTGAATAGTGTATGCGACTGCTGATCGGAGGTCCCGGGTTCGATTCCCGAGTTGGGCAAAAGTGTTACTAGGTTTTTCCGAATTCTCAGTAGCAGCACGAAGTCTTGTCTCTAAGGTGATGTGCCCCGTAACGGCAATAGGCTCGCCCCCTATTACGTGGGACCTAAAAATCCATGGTGAAATGTAGGTGTAATATTACACCACTGCCTACTCCTTCGGGGATACAAGCGTGAGTCTATACTATTGCCAATTGCCTTTTTCTGTAAAAAATATTTACCATCAGTGGTGAATTTCTTTTAGATCTCTTTGAGCCTAAATAGTTCCCATCATCCATCAACATATGTGTAACATCAACTTATGTGTAACGTTATATAGATAAGTATTCATAATTAGTGTTTGGTTTTACACGTCACAGTAAGGGTTGGAAGTAAAGTATTTTCATACACTTTATTTGTATACAAAAGTATAAAGTATAATTGCCAAAAATAAAGTAGGATACGTTATTATACAGTATGGCTGACAACCCTAATAGAACGACCACACAAAAGTAGCAAGTTGCAACCCGCGGCCGGCCGGCTGCCTACCCGCGCGGCCATGCCGGTGGCCGCCGGCCAGGCCGCCGGCACTGTGTATAGCAGCCTTAATTATTAAACTGAGACTATTAAATTGCCGGAGTCTAAACGGACTACAAGTCGAGACGGCTTATAAAAAAGTAGATAGTTTAATAAAAATATCGTTTTAATCTTAATTGGAAATCGATTGATTCTTACTTCCCCTTCTCCTCCTTCTTATCTGACTACATACTTTCAATACTTATGTTCCACACATGAGAGAAACCTTCGTTCCTCTCATAATCTACTTCTTCATTGTCTGCTCATAGTTCAGGTTTTGTAAACTCTTTTTTTGTTGTCCAAGTTGTTCTGCTATGGAACAGGCTCCCTCCTGAAGTCAGAATGGCCACTACCCGTTATGCATTTAAAACGATAGTACGGAATCTTCTCTTTGCTAAGTTGAAGGAATCGGCTCATCACTCTCATCAGCTATAGCATAATTATGTATTTATATATGTATATATTTATGTATTGTATTTATGTGTGTATCATATCTATGAATCATTATATATATATTTATAGTATATTTATGGTTTATAATATGTAGCTTAATTATTAATATGTATCTAATACATATCCTATTTTTCGCCACATAGCTAATGCACCTACCTCATTTATCTCTGCACCACCAAAGGGTTGACTGGCAGAAAATGCCACTAGGCATTAAGTGCACCTGTGTACTACTTTTTTGTGCATAAAGAATAAAATAATAAATAATAATAACATTCAGACTACGTAACTTCGGTAAGATAAAATTTTTGCACCATCAGTAGGTATAGTTATTCTTCAAGGGCACCTTATTCCCATCTGCAACAAAAAAAAGAAAAGCTACTGGAATATTAAAATTTCGTTTTATAAGACAAAACGAAAGCAACGCTAAAGCATACTTTGCTCTTCAAAGGCACTCAGGTGAAAGGTTTTACATCCCAAGGTAAGAACCTCATAACTTTAAAATCAAAAATATTGTCCATATTCTATGCTTCAATGTTAAACTGAAGTATATTATTATAATAATAATAATACACTTCTGCCTTATAAACCATATTTTATCTTAGTAGAAGTTCTAAGTTGTTTGCGCACTAACAATTTTACTAGATTTCCAATACATTGGTCGCTACAGAGCTCCACCCTCTAACAAGAGGACCGCGCAGCTTAGAATATCTATGAAATTCTTGTGGAACTGTGATTAAATACAACGGCCATAATAGGAAAAAATTCAATATCACATAAGACTTTACAATAATTAATTATACGGGATCAAATAGCAACCAAACTCTTAGTTTGAGGAGTACCCAAGGTGAATAATATTAATAATTATTATGTTGTAAAAACTTAACATAAATTTTCTTCAAGACATTTTTATCTTTTAACTTTTTATTGAGTCTTGATATAGTCAATGAATACAGATTTACATAGAAGCGCAGTTCTTAAGGATTTCGTGTGCCGATTCCAAGTGGGGACTGTCTACAGTTTAGTTCGTAGTTGGCGCCGTTGGCGGCGCCGGCGTCATTGTCCGTCTCTTTTGCTCTCGTAGTTAAGTTACCCAGGATGGACAGGAGGAACGTTCGTCTCTCTTGTTCTCGTATAGACAACTGTGACAGCTCGACTGCCACGCCGCCAAGCGGCAATTTGGGTCACAGAAAGTTTGTCTTCAAAGCGCCCATAGGAAATGCGCCTCTATGTAAATATCTGAGCTCTTTGATTTACGGCCATTTTCAATATCCAATCCATACATGGATTTTGAGATTCGAGATTCGTGTTTGACATATTTTGTATGGAGCTTATGTCTAAAACGAATCTAAAATCTACAGATCTATCTATTCGCTATGTGCACGACAGTACCGCCACCTAGCATGCGCAACTATCCGGGACTATGACAAATAATGACATATCAGTATTTTATTGCTTTCTAGTAAATATAGTAAATTAAAGATAAATAAAAAGACGACAAGTGGTATTTTTATTATCCACGATCATCCACTGCTGTCGGTATTTCAATTCGGAATCAGTACAGTCAATAATAACTCTTGTATTGATGTAATCTGGACTGAAACACTCGGACATTGTTGCTTGTACGGTGGCTTTTTCGGCCAAAATATTATATTAGTAGTTGCAAAAGCTAGGTTTTGTAAGATCAAATGAAATATTCGTGAGATTCTGGTTCTGCGTGCACCAAATAATACACTCAATGCTGAAAATGTCGAGCTAGTTTTCATATTTATCATAATCCGTTTTTAATGGAAACGGTACATTTTTTCATAGTTAATCTTGTTAATAAAATCTCAAAATTGCTTAATAACACACCAGCAAGATTTAGGAGTTCTTGATGATTTTTTATTGATGAAATACCACCAAATTCTTGGCTTTTTGTTTCGGCACATTGATCCTCATACGATTTTCGTCAGTGCAACAGCTTTTGTCTTTCTTTCTTGAATTATTTGTCATTACAATTCTTGATGTTGTTGTTATATCCACTTGTATTTCAGCATCACAGTGATCACTGTAAATGAATCTAATACAAATAAAGGTTGTATCTTTTAATTTCGATTCAGAAAACATATTGACTTGATATCCTCGATCGACCACAAAAGGTTCATCATCATCATCATCATCAGCCTTTAACAGTCCTCTGCTGGACTAGGCCTCTCCTTTGAAAGGAGGAATTGGCCTACTATACCACGTTGGCCAAACGGGTTGCTATAGGGTTTGTTTCAAGTTTTCCTTCTCTTACAGTGCTGTTCTCTGCATAGTATGGTCCCTCTGTCGGCTCTTACGACACCCATGGGATGATATGGGGTGGTGACAATCCGTATTCTTAATCTTAATTCTTACAAGAGGTTGAGTTTGATTAAATTCACTTCCTTCTTCAATTATTATTAGACTTGATGTGGTATCTGAGACTTTTGTGGTTCTTCGTTTTGCCAATCGTGTATATCTAGCTAGGACCTGTGAATCATTAACCTTACTCTTTCAATATATTTCAAGGAATATTGTGGGAGCATAACTCGGACTTTCTTCCTCGTCTGATTTTTGTTTCCCATAAAATGTTCACTACAAATTGTGTCGTCAGGTTTGGGATACCATGGCAACCCATCAACACTAAAATAATAAAGACAATAATAAATATCACATAAAATATAGCGCAAATAAAATTGATCATAATTAAAGGTTATTTCGCTTATTTATTCCTTTTTACAGTAGCATCTTTCCATTTATTTCTTTGACTTTATTTCCAGCCCGATGTAAGAAATATATAGAACTTACACTGACTATTTCTGCTGTTATTTTTGCAGTTCTCAACACAACAACATCTATTATTAGGCAATTTAAACTTTTATATTTATTACGAACTTAAATCAAAGGCAAATTGCCTTTACTTTCCCGAATTTTTGCGTATTTCTGCCACGGCAAGCGCTGCGGTCGCTTTACTATACCCCCACCATGTACTTCGCATATAGCGAATAGTTCGAATATTGAATTCCGTAGATAGTCATCACAAATTTCTATTGACAATTTTCAATTGACAGACAAAATATGTTTCTAACATCAAAATATTCTTACAGTACATTGCTCCATTTTCATCTACGAACAATATTCTAGTGCCTTCGAGAGCTTTTACATTTTATATTCAACATCAAGACCTTTCAAATCAAATCATTATTTTGGCTCGTTTAAAGAGAAAGGTCCCGAATTGGATTGTCTATCGTCTGAGACCCAAGGCGTTGGACTTACTCAGTTACTGTGATCATATACGTTTATATATATCTGAAGTATTATAAGAAAACTATTTCGTTATGATGTTATTTTATAGAAAGAATGATAGCTATATAGATACATATGTCTCTATAGATATAAAATAATATAAAAATCACAAGGTCAGGCAAAGTAGTCTTATATAATTGTATTATGTTGATGACGATATTCATGATTTATTAAATCATGATTTAAGTGAAAACCATGAAGGATGTTTATGACCTTATATATTTAATAATAATTATCAGTGAGGGAAGCTACCAATGAAAATGTACGAACATACAGGCTGTCAAAGAACTCAACGTCAAGCCAAAACGGGGTGACAGGATTGATCATAACCATCACGAGAAAAATCTGAAAAAAATCTATCCCATGCAGTTTGAAAATTATGGGTATTTTAAGAAAAACCTAGAAATTTGATCAAACTATACCATTTTTCGGTTATTGTGGTTATTCTTTTTTATTTTTGTTCATTTGAACTTTGAAAACGTAATCCTAAATAACATTTCAAGAATCCCAACAAAAAATAATGACACAATTGCCTCAAGTTTTCGAGAGTTAAGACTATTTGTTAAACTACGAATTTAAAATTTTCAAAATTCGTCGACTTTGGCAGGCCCTCCTTTAAAAAAAAAAATACTAGAGTGCCTTAGCAAGTGGCATTATAAGTTGGCGCATTTAATCAGAATTCTAAAATGGTACAATACTTGTTAGTTCCGTACAATAAAAAGAGTAAAAAAATTAAAACCTCAAGTAACCCGATTTTTGCTATCTCAGTTAAAATGTTTTTGATTCGCACAAGCTCTAGGTAGATTCTTAATTTTAAGGCAAAATGATGAGAGAGATAGATAGTGGGTATGTTTGCCATGAGTGAGCGAGACAGATAGTGACGCCACTTTTACCAAAGTTAAAAAAAGTTAGTAAAATTAGTAAAATAATGAACAATCTTGATCTAGTTTAATTTAGGTTTGTTGAAATAAAAGTCAGATAGAGAAATAACATTTTTATTACAATAAATGTTCAAATTGTTTACCATCAGCCTCAATACAAAACCTACATCTTCTTAAAAAAGATCTACTTATTAGTCGGGCATATCTTCGAGAGTTGATGTCCTCAGCTGCTTGAGAAATTCGTTCACGCAGGTCGGCTACGTTCTCAATGGGCTTTGAGTAAACTTTTTCTTTGAGAACATTTCGGGACAATAGAAAAAATCCATGGGATTTAAATCTGGTGAACGGGTGGGCCACGAGATAGTGCCTTAACGTCCAATCCACCTTCCCGGATATTCCTGCCCGTCCAGCATACGCACCACGAGAAAATTATCTCTACACGTTTACTCGTGTTTATGACGATTATCTCTATTAACTCGCTGACTCTAACATGGTTACACACACGATTCGACTCGTTATGTCAAATGTAGCTATAATAGTCGTTTTTACTTATCTGTGGCATTTCTCTCAACGAATCCTAACATACAATCCAACGGCGCAATATTACTCGATTATGACAAATGTTGACAACTAAAATAGTAATAATAGTCGTCATGCTTTCATGCGACGAGAACTACACGAGCAACTAAAAATATTTCTTTAAAACAACAAAGAAAATGGCAGTCCCTTATTATAATTATTTAATAACCCTATATGAAGAGCGCCACGCGAGAAAAGTGCAAAGAAAGCGAATAAGGGATCTCTGTGACCCTTTTACGTTGAACGACAGAGAATGCCAGTTGCTTTGGCGTATATCAAAACCAATGGCTCTGTTTCTCATAGAAAGGCTTGCCACGGATCTCGAGCCTCATTCAGATGGCTTGCCTGTCTATTTAAAGGTAAGTTAATATCATTATTATCGAAGCTGCGCATGGGACCTCATTCTTATTCAACACAGTAACAATTGTTAATACTTTGTAGGTATTGACATCAGTTTCGAATTAAAACTAATCAACTTTTGAATTAAACAATACATACAAATTACAAATGTCAAATAGAACATAATATGATAAACTATAGAGGTGGATACAAGTCTTTTGAGCCATTTGAGCACAAATTGAATGAACTAAACCGGTGTGGTTACATTAATAAATGCCGTAATTGACATTCTATGTTTCAAAGGGCAACATCGGTTACTCGTGCAACGAGAGCGAATTCTTCGACGTGAAGCTTGTCTATCGTGGCGCGCATGTTAAAGAAAACGAGATATTAACCGATAACGACAATATTTTTCTTTCACGCGAGTGATATCTCGTGGTGCGTATCCTAGGCGGGCTGGTCAAGGAAATCCCTTACTTGCACTGCGAAACACGCTGGACAGCCATCTTGTTCAAACCACATGTCGCGAAGATCTGCTGTGGTACGTACGCTAACAGGGATGGTAAATTTCCTTAAAAAATGTAGGTAATTAGTTCCATTCAAGTTCTCAGGCAGTTCAATAGGCCCAATAATTTTACCGTTTAAAATTTCGGTCTACAGGTTTACTTTAAAACGATACTGGGATCTATCTTCTCGCATTAAATGTGGATTCTCCACATGCCACTCGTGATAATTGTGCAAGTTTATGTAACCATCTTTTTTAAATGTCAATTCTTTCTCTATCTGACTTTTATTCCAACAAACCTAAATTAAACTAGATCAAGATTTTCAATATTTTACAAATTTTACTAACTTTTTTCACTTTGGTAAAAGTGGCGTCACTATTTGTCCCGCTCACTCATGGCAAACATACCCATTATCCATCTCTCTCGTCATTTTGCCTAAAAATTAATAAGGTGTCCGATCATTTGACAAAACCAAATGAAAAATTTTCATTTGACAAATAACGTTTGACAAAATTATACTTGATAAATTTAAAATTTCACAAACTATTGTTTAATAAACTACTCATTAGACAATATTTTTATTATAAAAAAGTTATTATGCTAAAACATTAATTTACAAATTGATTATTTTTTAAACATGTTATTTGGCAAAACAACGTAAAGCATAAATAACATTTGACAAAATGCATTGCTTGGTAAATATTTATTAACCAAAATCTACGTTAATACAACAATATTTGTGTAGGGTCAACTGAAACAATGGTTGGTTAGGTTAGGTTAGAACTGCGACCACAACGCACGAGCCGAGCAAGCGAAGCGAGCGTGCCGCGGCAGCGGCCGGCGAGTGCCAGAACCGAATTCTACTTATTTCACTTAATTCAGGCAGAGTGTATTTTTTTAAAAGACTTAAGTTAAATGGAATTAGTATTAATACAAAATTATTACTTGCCTATAAATAATCTGTCCAAGATGAAAATTGCAACCATGCAATTAAATATTTTCAAAATTTCGCGTAAGTATTGGTTAGATATTACATACATACATACATAGGCTCACGCCTGTTTTCCCGTAGGGGTAGGCAGAGGCATATTAAACGCCCACTTTTCGCCAGTGTTTTGATCCCACGTAATAGGTGGCGAGCCTATTGCCGCTTATTGGGACATTTTGTTTGCCAGAGCCTCGTCCGTTGATCGGCAGGTGCACCACTTGCAGGTGAGGTTGGCTTGGGACCCTAAGTTCTTGGTGGGAACCCTATGGTTAGATATTAGTTATTTTTAAAAATGAATAATTTATCTTCTAACTTTTTGTACAATCACCAATTTGGCAAACGAATTATTTAGTCAAATGATTATTTTTAAAATAATTAATTAACATTTGAATTATTTTCTAAGTAAAATATTTGCGTAACCTGTATTATGTCAAATGATAGTTTTTAAAGTAATATGTTTGCGAAATGAAAGTTTGTCAAATGATTGGTTTTTCAAACGTTGTTTGTAAAATGATCTTTTGTCATACGTTTTTTGTCAAACAATAATAAACCGTTATTTCTACAACAGGAGTTATACCAAGACAGTTACACCAATCCCTTAAAATTTTTAATTTACCAGATAATACCTACTACCTGTTACAAAAGGCAGTAATACTCAATACATGCAGATTGGTTAGAAAATTCTTACAGTGCGAACCGGACAGTATCCAAACTCTAACCAATACTAACACACACACACCTCACAGTTTAACACTCAAACTATGTCTGATGCTCACTTGGCTTAGGCCCGTAGCATCAGTCTGACACCGGGTAACCGAGAAAACAAAAGAAAAATCAAAATAATAATAATAAGACAGGACAGCTTTGTGGCGAGCTGAAAGTGTGTGGCGACATTGCGGTCCCGAATACTTCAGAGATCGCTTTTAGCTTGCTTTTGTTGGCTGGTTGGAGTGAATTTTCAAGAGCGCCCGCAGGACTCTCAACTCTAGCTTGCCTTGGTCGGCCAGTCAGAGGGAAGCCGCAAGAGCTACTAGCTCGGGGGTGGAAGTGTCATTCTCAAGGGCGTAACTACGGGGAAACCCGCTCCGGGTCTCCGTTGTCACGAGACCCGCGATGGCGAAACCGGTGCCGCACCGCTCGACACCCCTAGCCACTCGCACCGGTGTTGCCCTCTGGCTGCCTTTATGGCATGACTTTGCTTGCCTTGGTGGCTATTAAGAGAGTGTCCATCCAGTGAGTTGGTGAGTCACCACCTGCCTCGCGGACGGATGCTATAGGAGTGGTTTACTATTGTTTGACAAAAAACGTATGACAAAAGATCATTTTACAAACAACGTTTGAAAAACTAATCATTTGACAAACTTTCATTTCGCAAACATGTTACTTTAAAAACTATCATTTGACATAATACAGATTACGCAAATGTTTTACTTAGAAAATAATTAAAATGTTAAATAATTCTTTTAAAAATAATCATTTGGCTAAATAATTCGTTTGCCAAATTGGTGATTGTACAAAAAGTTAGAAGATAATGAGTTTTTAAAAAGAACTAAATTCTAACCAATACTTACGCAAAATTTTGAAAATATTTAATTGCATGGTTGCAATTTTCATCTTGGACTGATTATTTATAGGCAAGTAATAATTTTGTATTAATACTAATTCCATATAACTTAAGTCTTTTAAAAAAATACATTCTGCCTGAATTAAGTGAAATAAGTAGAAGTCGGTTCTGGCAGTAGTTCTAATCTAACCTAACCAGCCATTGTTTCAGTTGACCCTACACAAAAATTGTTGTATTAACGCAGATTTTGGTTATTAAAATATTTACCAAGCAAAGCATTTTGTCAAATGTTATTTATGCTTTACGTTGTTTTGCCAAATAACATGTTTAAAAAATAATCAATTTGTAAATTAATGTTTTAGCATAATAACTTTTTTATAGTAAATATATTGTCTAATGAGTAGTTTATTAAACAATAGTTTGTAAAATAATAAATTTTTCAAGTATGATTTTGTCAAACGTTATTTGTCAAATGAAAATTTTTCATTTGTTTTTTGTCAAATGATTGGACACCAGAAATAACAATTGGTACAATAGTTACTTTTGTAAGAGCCATAATCTTATAATTTCGTCTTTAAGCTCAATATATTTGCTGAGTTTTTCTGCAATAGTGTTCTGAATGTTATGTGTGTTTGCTACGGCAATGTCTATTAAGTATCCTGTTTTAGTTGTTTTATTTATTAGGGTGATATCAGGTCTATTATAATGGACGGTGCGATCAGTAAGAATGGCTCGGTCAAAATATAATTTGGTTGTAGAATTCTCAAGAACTGCTTTAGGGTTATACTTATAGTAGGCTGTTATGGAATCTATACATTTGTATTGTTGTGCAAGTTTTTGATGTATTATGTTGGCTACCTGGTCATGTCGATGTTTGTAATCTGTCTGGACTATGGACTTACATGCGCCTGTTATGTGTTGTATTGTTTCTGGCGAGCTGTTACATTTTCGGCAGGAGTCATTTTGTATCTTTTGTATCTTTATTATTATTCGGTTTCATTTAATGCTTAAGATGTTAATTATGGGTGGTTACTGTAGGAGTAATATTTAAAGAAAATTATATTCTATATACTATTATTACCAATAAAATTGTATAGTGACCTCTAAATATACTGTTTAGCTTGTCAACATCAGTCAGTAGCAGCGATTTAAGTAGGTATGTTCAAGTATCTCATGTTTTATTTTCGTATAAGATACGAAGTATAATAGATGTTATATTACTTATTATTTTAAAATTTTATTTTAGAAATCCATCAACATTAAACTTGTTCGGTGTAACGCTGGCAACCCACTTAGATCAAACTAGAAGATCATTATTCCAAATTAGAGACCTAAAAAGGTAGCTATCAAACTGCAAAACAAAGTTTTGATGCTAAAAATCAAAACAACCCAATAAAGAGATACATATAAATCTTCAAAGACATAGCTAGTCACCAATTTGCAACTCAAGATTGATTAACAGCGTAACGTCGAACTGTATTCGATATGATGACGTGCATCATATCGTATTTCATGATTACTGACAAATCTCTTTGAGCAATACACCGTGGCTAATGTATACATTCTGTAAACTATGCTTTGCCTCCATGATTACATGTGGAGCGTATTATTAAGTGTTGATTAATAGCCAAAGACGGCCGGTCGAATGGCTTCCCAAGCAACATTGGTAAATGTGACGTTTGCATATAGAACATATTATTATATATGAGACTCTTTTATAATATGTTCTTGGAATATTAAGTGTATTTAACCCATGTTTAAGCGTAATTTTTGCATCAAAAACGCATTTGACTATTGTGGAGTATTTAGCAACCATTGGAATTAAATTGTGCTACCATGGCGGCGGAATTTTCTCGAGCAAATTTAATATCGTGGAAAAATTGGCTAGTCTACCTGTCGTAGAGCGTAAAACAGTCCTAGTTTTTGTCTTAGCACAAGAATTGCTAAGCTGGAGGCCTCGGACGGTCTGATAATTCCGACACCAGAGATGATCACGCTTTTTCGTGTGAATACACGAAAAAGATGAAAAAGATAGAAAATAGCTTATCCACCACAGTATAACACGCTTTTACTGTTTTTCTACTACCTTCCTTCTATTGTGATATTAAGATAGTATATATCAAGGCTTCCCTACCCCCTTCGGGGATACAGGCGTGAGACTATAAATAAATATCAAGGCTGGCCAATAGATGGTTATGGCTGCCCCGGTTTGGCCAGCCTTGGTATATATCTATTTACTCACACCTGCAAAGATAAAGTAATACGCTTGTTTGTTAAACCAAAACATTATAAGAATTGGCACAAATAGAATGGCTCGACCAAAAGCTGGCTAGCCTAGTTGTCAAATGCAAAGCAACGCTATTTCCCTTATTTTACTTCGTTTCACGTTCGGTGAATGAACGCGATCCACTGTCCAGCCTCTCACCGTACGATTGGCATTGACTACCCACATTTATGCTTATAAAAAGACATATCACAAGCACAAAAAGGACTGCAGCTTTTTATCAGGTATGCTTTTTGCCTACAACTAAATACCAATGGAACAAAACCACCTTAAATTTACAGTTAATAGTTTTGTTTTCAAAACAGTACTCAGCTTGATTTGCTTATCCTAGGAAACGTATACACATATCAATATTCCTCAATACCGCTGACTAATTAACACGTGAAACTTGAACCATGTTTACAACAAAACGACCTAGAAGTAGGCCACGCAATAATTATACGCTCAAGTTGATAAGTCTATAATTCGCGACCGCTGTTTAATAGTTATAGGTTTGTCATGTCGTGTTGTGGTATAACTTTGTTGATGTTTCACTCTAGCTGATTGATTAATTGATAACTGGGTTAATTAATATGTTAATTAATAAATAAATTGATAACCTAACATTCAGCATGTTAAGTCTTTAGTTCCTTGTGCTAATAGTTCTATGTTTGACTCCTTGATAGTTCAGGGTCATGTATTTTTGAGTAGATGTAACAATGTTCATAGTATTGTAGTTGCATAGCGAAGTTAAGGACGCGTTTACAAAATTAGTAGGTACAAAATCGCGTCACTACAGCGACACGGCGGCAACAGTACGTACTACGTACGGTAACTTGCGGAAATGTAGTTCAACTAAATAACTTTGAGACTTAGAATTTTTTGTGATATGTATCTATGTGTTATAGGCTTGGCTGTGCAAATTACGTACAAATAAGTTTCTTATTTTTATATACCTAAATGGACATTATTACTTTATTTTTTCCATTATGTTGATTCAGGATATATTTCGGTATTTAGATATTATTTTGTTTCTTGCGTTGAAATCTGGTAAGATTATGTGGACTGATGGTATACCATCCCATTCAAGTGTTGCGACTGGAACTCATAAAAGAGTAGACCTAGTTATGCCATATGTGAGTAGAGCTAGGTATGTTCCAGTGGTAGGGTCTCTGATGTTCATACAAAATGAGCCCAAACTCGGTATGCCTAGCTCTACTCACATATGAGTACCAGCAAGAGTGATCGAATAACCCTGGAAGGTTACTTCATAAATTCCAGTGGTAGGGTCTCTTATGTACAAACAAAATGAGCCCAAACTCGGTATGCCTAGCTCTACTCACATATGAGTACCAGCAAGAGTGATCGAATAACCCTGGAAGGTTACTTCATAAGTTCCAGTGGTAGGGTCTCTTATGTACAAACAAAATGAGCCCAAACTCGGCATGCCTAGCTCTACTTCCATATGAGGACCAGCAAGAGTCATCGAAGAACCCTGGTAGGTTACTTCATAAGTTCCAGTGGTAGGGTCACTTATGTACAAACAAAATGAGCCCAAACTCGGCATGCCTAGCTCTACTCACACATGAGTACCAGCAAGAGTCATTGAATAACCCTGGAAGGTTACTTCATAAGTTCCAGTGGTAGGGTCACTTATGTACAAACAAAATGAACCCAAACTCGGCATGCCTAGCTCTACTGACATATGAGTACCAGTAAGAGTCATTGAATAACCCTGGAAGGTTACATCATAAAATGCAGTGGTAGGGTCTCTTATGTACAAACAAAATGAGCCCAAACTCGGCATGAGTAGCTTTACTCACACATGAGTACCAGCAAGAGTCATTGAATAACCCTGGAAGGTTACTTCATAAGTTCCAGTGGTAGGGTCTCTTATGTACAAACAAAATGAGCCCAAACTCGGCATGCCTAACTCTACTCACATATGAGTACCAGCAAGAGTCATCGAATAACCCTGGAAGGTAACTTCATAAGTTCCAGTGGTAGGGTCACTTATGTACAAACAAAATGAACCCAAACTCGGCATGCCTAGCTGTACTGACATATGAGTACCAGTAAGAGTCATTGAATAACCCTGGAAGGTTACTTCATAAAATGCAGTGGTAGGGTCTCTTATGTACAAACAAAATGAGCCCAAACTCGGCATGCCTAGCTCTACTCACACATGAGTACCAGCAAGAGTCATTGAATAACCCTGGAAGGTTACTTCATAAGTTCCAGTGGTAGGGTCTCTTATGTACAAACAAAATAAGCCCAAACTCGGCATGCCTAGCTCTACTCACATATGAGTACCAGCACGACTCATCGAATAACCTTGGAAGGTTACTTCACTAGTACCAGTGATAGGGTCTCACCAAAACAAATAAAATGAGCCCCAACCTGGCATAACTAGGTCTACTCTTTTATGAGTTCCAGTCGCAACACTTGAACGGGATGGTATACCATCAGTCCAGATAATCTTACCAGATTTCAACGCAAGAAACAAAATAATATATAAATACCGAAATATATCCTGACTCAACATAACGGAGAAAATAAAGTAATAATGTCCATTTATACAAAACAAATTTACTTGTACGTAATTCGCACAGAATACGAGAAGTATCAAATTGATTTTAGCGAATATTTTGTATTCGTATATTGCTTTTTTCGTCTTCGGGCTGCAGCGACAAGCGACATAGAGTCCACTCCCGACGGCGCTCAAGCGCAGACTGAGATCTCATTGCAGAATTTGGATATATAAATCAAGAAAGTGGCTAAATAAAACGAACCTTATTGCCACATATTAAGACACACGTATGCGAGCAAAATAGAAGAAAAATGTAAGATGATTTTTTGCTTTTTTTGAGTCAATTTACAATATTTTGAAAAAAAAATCAAATTGTTTTTGAGTTGACTATATTTACTACCCTATTCTATCTTTGAAAATCTAAATAAATGTAAAAATAGAGAGAAAATTGTACCCAAAAATAGCAGTATATGCCTATTTTTGATTTAAGAGGCCGTTTCGAATCGATTTTACATTAATATTAATTAAATATTTTTTATTTATTTTCAAATTGATTTATAGATAAAAAAGTAATCAATTTATCGTAATCATTAGTTTTATTAGTTATTATCTAAAATTGTCGTAAAATGTACCGGAAATATGTGGTTTTTTGATACAAGCGTAAACGCGTCCTTAAAGCATTTGCGAATGTATTTCAAGGTTCAAGAAATTGTACATACGGCAGCCTATTACTTTGTTTTTATGAACTTTAAAAATCTTTAATTGATATGCTACATAGTATATTTTCAACTTAAATACGGTTGACATTTCAGCTATGATAAGTTTTGAAAGTTTAATTCATATTTCACTGAGAGTGGCTCTTATATACAGCCTCTAATTGACAATCAAAGAATTGATATATTTTCAAACATGAAGTGTATTAAGTAATAATTACTATGCGTTCCGAACGTACCGACGACTGTAATGACGGAATTTTTTTAAGCTATTGCGAATTAATTGGCTCTATATTTCAATAATTTTCGCATCCATCATTTCGATAAATGTGGGTGTTGGTACAGGATAAACGGATTATTCTTGTAGAAACTTTCGACGGAAGCTCCAGTTTGGTTCGAGATGTAGGCGGCAGATGCGTGGGTGTTGAAAGTCACCGTTTTAAGAGTTTTCTCCAGAGACAATGCATCTTGCTATTCTATTTCTGTTTAATCGTTGGTACTCACGGGGAGTTCTGATATTTTACGGTCTAATAAAGTTCATGTATTTTAATTGATGACGTTGTATAAATGGTGCAACCTTATTCGATGATGATTTCGTAAAGTTGATAACCTTTTTTAAAAAAATGTTTCATCTTTTCTTGCTTGACCAGGCTAAATGTCATTTACTCTTATTTTTTACCTCACCAATTTATTAGATCCAAATTTTAACTTTTTCGTGACAAACATTATTCAAAAGACTATGCAGTTAACTAATATTTATAAATTCCCAACAAGCAAATCTGCGAGGAATGTAATTTAATACCACCATAACACATACATACTATATAACTATGCTATAACATAACACAAGCATGATATAACTGAGGCTCCAGAGTTTGTAATATTCTGTCAGGTTATTTGCATATTAATATGTAGGACGTCTTTTAATATATTATATCGTCTAAGACGTCTATCAATCAACGCAAATACGGATGACCGATGACATGTTATTCGCAAATTCCGATGACATACGATGTAGAAAAGAGTTCCTTATTCGTTGAAATTCGTTAATTTTAATAAGTTGGCTTTGGAGGGCAGTGATTTTAGCCACTAAGTAATTATTAATAATATGTATAATGATACCACATAATTATCTTTATATTCTAGAATTTCGATTATGGACTGCGGCGGGCTTATGGTGACGATGATATCTTTTAAACGAACCATCAGAATTTGAAAACGCATCTATGGGGATGTGCTGCAAATAGTGCTATGCTGTTTTTTGGGAATATAATTAATTTTATCTAAATAAAGGATGTAAAAAGACAGACATGACGTTGAAGGCTTTCGATACCAAAAAAAAAAAACCTCTTCTGTAATGCTAGTAAAACCAGTGTGACTAATGTTTTTTGCCTATATTTAGGACTGCAGAATATTACAATTGTTATCAGCACTATTTGAAGCCAGATGCCTACATAATTTTATAATTATTATTGGATTGGCGCAGTCAGCGTAAAATCCTCCTCTTTTAAAGGAAAATATCTTATATCATATTTGCTGCTTACCATTCATAAATTTTGTGTTTTATTATCAATAGTTATTAGACTTCAATTTCAATATAAAAGCTATAAATATACACACGTATTTATAGCATTGATTTATAAAATTAATAAGAAATATATGGTTTTAATTGCGGAACGTTATAAGCAGCCTGTTTCATTTTCATAAAACCAATAAAACGTTGTTCTGGTACTCCGCTACAGCGCAGTATCGAAACGCCAATATGTTGGCTGTTATGCACGTATACAACATGTAACAAGTTTAAATGCACATCTTGAAAGTACTTTGTTCAGAATCGGCAACTGAATCCATTTCCGTCATTAATATTGTTTATTTTTAGTCTTAAAATAATTAAAATAACATAAATTATAGTCACTCATTTAAAAAAAAATTGAGCTATTCGAAAATAAACTTTAAATCAAAGCAGAACGGCTTATTTTTAAATGCATTTGTTAAATAGTTCCACGTTGACTAACGGCCATTTTCAATATACGAACTATAGATAGATCTGTAGATTTTAGATTCGTGTTTGACATATTTTGTATGGAGCTTATGTCAAAAACTGTCAAAAACGAATCTAAAATCTACAGATCTATCTATATTTCGAATATTGAATTCCGTAGTTACACAAACGCACACATGAATACAACACAATTTAAAAAAAATGGATGTATTCGAAAATAAACCTTAAAACAAAGCAGAACGGCTTATTTTTAAATGCATTTGTTAAATGGTTCCACGTTGACTTACACAAACGCACACATTAATACAACACAATAGACGGCAAAAGACAATAGCACACAATTGACCACCAAAATGTCTATCATCTATCTTTCACTAACGTAGGTAATAAACAACGGGAAAGAGCGAGACGTAATATCTCGCTCGCGCTGGCGCATGACAAGCGCAGCGGGCGATGCGCTTAGACATGTTATGACAAGTACAACCGGGAATATCTATCTGATTCTATCAGTGAGTGCTGTGAAAACCTTTTTAAAAGTTCACTTGTTTACAAAATGTGTAAATTATGCACCATGCATAATTTAATAATTATCAACAAGGCGGTGCCGGTGTGGAATGTTCAACATCATCTAGATGTTGACTTGACACCCCTGGACTTTCTCATTGTGGAGAAATATTAAATCACCAGTTTATTGTGATGAGAGAAAAAGTGTCGAGTAGTTAATTAATTAAGATACTAGCTGCTTTTGAAACAGTGAAAAGATGTGACTTGTGAGGAAATAAGTAGTGAAGTGCTACGTGGACTAAAGAAATGTGATTTTTAAGCTTGTAAGTTATTTTATTATTCTATTATTGTAAGTATTAAGATTCACAAGACAACTTTAAACACGCCGTTCTGTTTATTTCTCTCATTGATATTCTTTTACTTTATCGATCAATAATGCTAACTAGGTATGATTAAGTTAAGATAGTCACAATAGTCACTTACGATGTTAAGAAACAATAGATCGTGCATATTAATAACAAACAATAAATGATTCGACTGTCCACTCCATAGCCTAAAAGTGTGATGGAAAGAAAATAATACTCATAATATCTTTGGTAATATCAACAGTGGCCGACAAATGTTCAAACATCATTTTTGTAAAGCCCACTCTATCAGATTGTGGTTTACAGACTGAATTTCATACATTTTGTTATATCGTATCGTGTTTCGTTCCTATCAGATCGCTGTTGTTTGTTTACCATAGCAACCGTTTCGTTTGTGTGCGTGCGCAGATTTAGAGTGACCACGATTTTCACTTTTAATTGAGTTAATACTTTCCTTAAAAAACATTATTTACGCAAATAAAAAGAATATTTCAATGCATGCATTATGATTGTAACAAGGTTTTCTAATTGGGGTATCTGAGGATGTGCGTTATTTCCATTACACGTTGTATAAACGTCAAATCCACGGAGTGAAAGCGCCAGAACAGAGTTTGAAACCGATCGCATCGCGCGCGTGCATCTCACAACGCAACTGGATGATTCCGCGCGGAATCATCATCTCAAGAAGACCGACATCATCATCACGAGAGGTGGAAGCTCAACGGCTGGTGCGGGTTGCAGTCCGAGGTATGTACGTGCATTGTATCCTTACTGTTGCCTGCCTAGTACCCGAACAACGAGATTGAATCACCCCTTTTTTCGTTAGACCACGAGCTGGTCTCTTCAGTGTAGTAATTATATCGCTGCAGAAGCGGCGAGTTGCTACATTTTTTGGTGCCGAAACCCGGGAGCTTCCATTTCATTCTAACCGCCATCATAATTTTATTTGGTGTTTTCTGGTTATCGATAATAGCTTAGGTTAATCGCAAACAATCTACTGTTTTAACAAAACATATCGTAAATTATGGCATTCTAAGTTATTCCATTCTATCAGAAAAACCTGTTTATTCAATATTTCATTAAACATAGATCACGATTACGAACTTCATATCACCATCGAACAAGGATTTACAACCAGTTTGCCTGTAGGTATGCAGATCTAACTACAAAAATATCGTACTGCACATACTTACTAGCCACTTAAATTAGTACCTTTTGTGAGATAAAGGTGTGCAATCACTATTACCTAAAATTATCGGTGCATACTTTTACAATTCACAATAGGTAATTGACCTTCAATAAATTTCATTATTAGTTTGGTTAACATTTATTACCGTCTTATTAAGTTATTTATTAAGCCGTACTTACGAGTATTCTTAATTACTTACTGTAGGTGGATCGAAATATCCTAACCGCTTACATCGACGGGACGTTTTGATTACCTACCTACGAGTGAATATTCTAGATTTCTCTAGATGATTAGGTACCTGGTTATTTTATTGTCCTTGCGAACACAAAGTTAAGTAAGCCTATCAACTATCGGGATAAACTATTCAAGTTTCATCTCTTTATTCAATTCTTATAGTATAATAATATTATACAACTACAAAATTATCTGATGCTTATACTTACCGTGTTATACATAGCTAGGTGGGCCATGTGTGTTTTATTCACTTATTAGTTCGTAGCGTTAATACATACCTAGATACTTACGCGCGTGTTTTAACGTAAGTAAGGCGCTCCGAATTTAGTGTTCGCTTGGTACCTACTTACATTGTTTACGTGACACATTGTCAATTACTTAGGGATATAATATCTACACATAGGTAGGTCTTTAGTACCTGTTAGTTACACAGTATTACTATCTAGTTATTTATTATCCGTAAGTTTTAACATCGTATTATACACACTAACGGTAAACATTTACGTAACTAAGTGTTTGTAAATAAATCTTTTAATAAAATGCCGCTTCTCGGACGATCTACTCGTAAAGCGCCTTTGAAAAAGTGTAGATCCAAATCTAGCGATATCGAATATTCAACTCAGGACTTACCGTCGTTACGTAGAAAACGAACCATTTCTTATAACCGTTTAAATAAAGCATTAGAGGTGAGTATTTCGGCCGAAAACGATTGTACCCAACTAGATTTGTTCTTTTCACATTTCCAAGAAATAAAACAACACGCTGCTAATTTTGAGGATGCACATTTTACGATTCTGGAGATTCTCGATGATCCTGAAAATGAAGACAATGATATTCAAGAAAGGTTCGACGAAATGTACTACAGGGTGTTTGTCTAAAGGTGAATCGACCCGGTCTTGCGGTATCTTCGTCGAATGTTCGTTTACCGAAAATAGTGTTTCCTAACTTTAGCGGTGACATAAAAAAATGGCCTGAATACTATGATACGTTTAACGCATTAATACATAACTCAACATCGTTAACCGACGCGGAGAAGTTTCATTATCTCGTATTGTCACTGAGCGGTGATGCGTTGCTAGTTATCAAACCGTTCCCTATGACACACGAACACTATCGTAAAGCGTACGAAGCACTTACCTCACGCTATAAGAATAAACGAGGTTTTGCATTTACATATTGGCGGGATATTTTAAAAGTTGACTATAAGGTAAACGACGCACACGCATTCAGAAAATCACTTGATTTATTCGAAGAGAACTTAAGCATTTTGAAGACAATTACGTTGCCCGTTAGCCATTGGGATTTCATTTTAGTGTATCATATTTTATCGAAGATTGACCATAAAATTTGTCGTGATTTAGAGGAAAAACATTGCGATGTGGAATTACCTACCTATAAACAACTGCAAGATTTCTTACAATCTAAGTATGCAGCTTTGTTGTGAGATACTCATTTCGTCGAATCGAACAAACTTCAACCGGGGTCTGAACCTGCTCACTCGCAGCCTAAAACGCGTAGTTCTCAGTCATACACACTAGTTGCCTCAACGCCCATTGCTGATCAACAACATAACGAAGGTGGTACGATTAAGGTCCCATATATTAAAAGGTGTACGTTTTGTTCTGCTTCCCATTCAATCGCCGCATGTCCCGAGTTTCTTAAAAAATCATGTGCTGAACGCATGCATACAGTTACCGAGAAAAAGTGGTGTTTCAACTGTCTGAATCCATCTCATCAATTAAAGGATTGTAAATCACTATTTTCGTGTCAAACATGCAAAAGGAAACACCACACCTTACTCCATCGCGATGAGTCTAGTGAGTCAAGTCAACTCACATCGTCTTTGGTGTCAAGGTCATTGACACATGCCACTGTCTTACTGGCCACGGCAATAGTTCAAGTCAGGGATGCTTCGGGTTCAATGCAGTCGTTCCGAGCTCTTTTCGATACTGGAATTCAAGGCAATTTTATCACGAAAACGGCAGTAAAACGTTTGACCTTACCACTTACTCCGGCTAACTACAGCGTCAGCGGAATTGGAGAGTCTGCAACGCCGATTGACGTCGCCAAGACGTCACTTGTTTTGTGGGCACAAAGGAAAGAAATTTATTAAAATTAAATTTGCACGTTATTTCAATAATATGTGGTGATCAACCCATTGCAAAACTTGACACGTCTGGGTGGACACACATTGAATCGATACCCTTAGCAGACCCTGGGATTGATATCCCAGGACTAATTGATATATTGCTCGGTGCGGATGTGTTCGCTGACTCGCTCCTCAATCAACACGTCAAGGGCAATGCAAATCATCCCACTGCTCTTAACTCCATTTTTGGTTGGCTGCTCTTGGGCAAGACTAAGCTTCAAGCACCTTAGTGCACGCACCGGTAAATAATGATATTGACTTGAACTACGGACATACAGACCTGAACACTGTGCCCAAGGCCCCTGTCTTCACTCCAGATGAAGCACTTTGCGAACAAATTCATGCAATCGAGCGTAGGTTGTCTTGTGGCCCAGAGTTACTTATGTAACTCTGGGCCACAAGACAACCCGCGTAATGCTTATGCATTACGCGGACTTTATGTCAGATTACATTGAAACCGGTAATATGTCTTTGGCTCCCGTAAATGGACTCGGTAAAGGAAAATACTATATCCCACATCACTGTGTCTTACGTCCTGACTCGGCCACCCGTCTCCGCGTAGTTTTCGATGCCTCAGCTACGGATGCCTACTCTTGGTCTTTAAACGACACTAAACTAATCGGTCCAACGTTGCAGCCGAACATTTTGAAAATCTTGTTGCGTTTTAGAGTTCACAATATAGTTTTTATGGCTGCCGCTCCACAAGCAAAACCCAAACTAATGGATTTGTTCAAGTTTGTGTAAACTCGATGGCTTTCATCTTAGGAAATAGGTATCTAACCATGCGCAATTTTTCTGTTCTGAACTTCCTAGTGAAGATTGCCTTACTGGTTCTGCCTCTTTCGATAATTCTGAATCTGCGAAAAAGGTTCTCGGCCTTAAGTGGGACCCTTACACGGATGCATTTCTTTTCGAAATCAAGCCTTCTGATCGGCCATGTACCAAACGATCCGTCCTCAGCGAACTCGCTAGAATTTTCGAACTGTTCGGATTCTTGTCTCCCATTACAATTCAAATCAAAGCAGATATCCAAAAACTTTGGATTCTCGGTATTGGGTAGGATCAAACACCGCCTGATGAGGTCATCAGTAGGTACATGGAATACTTATAAGGTCCAGTTACCACAATTATCTCAAATTCGAATTCAACAGGCAAATTAATTTGTTCTGATCTAAAATCGTACGAGCTTCATAGGTTTTGTGACAGTTCCGAGGTAGCGTATGATACTGTAATTTATTTACGAGTTACTGACATAAACAACAAGATCAAAACCTATCTGATCTGCTCCAAGGCCCGTGTAGCACCGCTCAAACGAACTTCATTGCCTCGATTGGAGCTATGCGCAGCAGTTCTTCTATCAGACCTTTACAAATTCGTTTGTGATACGTACCTCGATCGCATTAGAATCAATGACGTCTATTTGTGGTCAGACTCGACAGTGGTTCTTTCACGGCTGCGAGCCCATTCGTCTCGCTGGGTAACATTCGTCGCAAATCGGGTCAGTCAAATCCAAGATCTTACCTCAACCGCGTGCTGGCGCCATGTACCTTCTGGAGATAATCCTGCGGACATTTGCTCTCGTGGACAATTACCCAGTGAAATCGTTAACAATTCCTTGTGGTGGGCGGGCTCTGATTGGCTCTGTAGGGATTATTGTTCCTGGCCGTCTAGCTTTGACTCTGTATCTTGCGACGATGTGGTGCTCGTCAAATCCGAGGAACGTAAATCTGTAGTTTTAGCAACAGGTCACCTCGATAAAACCATAACTGATGAATCCTCTATTATGGAAATATTATTAAATCGCTTCTCGTCATTATCAAAGTTGGTTAATGTTCTCACGTATATATATCGCTTTATTAATAATACTAGACGTCCAACCCAGATAAATCAGATAAATCGGCAGGGGTTTCTTAATAACGTTGAACGTCATACCGCATTGATACAGATAGTAAAACACGTGCAACATCGTGCTTTTCCGGAAGAAATCTCTCACTTGCAATCTAAACGGCCGTTATCAAAACCTTTTCTTTAACTAAATCCGTTCCTTGACGACAAAGGAGTGCTCGGGGTGGGCGGTAGGATTTCTCGATCAGGCCTCGAATACGAACATAAGCACCCTGCCATTTTACCCTCTGACCATCCCTTTACCTACTTAGTTATTGACTTTATCCATCGCAGTTATTTACACCCCGGTATAAATACCACACATTTTTTACTCCTACAAAGATTCTGGATTATTGCTGCAAAACGCGTTATTCGTCGGCTCTTGTCCAAGTGTAATCAATACTTTCGAACTAATCCTCGGCCTTTACAGCGCTTCATGAGCGATCTTCCCTCCTATCGCGTCAATCAAGTTAAACCATTTTGAGTAGTCGGGGTCGATCTCGGTGGGCCGTTCCATATTAAACTAGGTACCCATAGAGGTGCTAAAATGGACAAGGCGTATTTGTGCTTATTCGTTTGTCTAGCAACCAAAGCTGTTCATTTGGAAGTGGTGTCGACGTTAACAACTGAAGGATTTATTGCTGCGTTACGACGTTTTGTAGGAAGGCGCGGTCGATGTAACGTAATTCACGCGGACTGTGGCACCAATTTTGTTGGTGCTAAGAACGAACTCTCGACTTTAATGGAACGGGCTTCGAACGCAGAAAAAATCGAATTCAAATTCAATCCTCCCGGCGCGGCGCACCGCATTTTGGTGGCATCTGGGAAATTCAAATAAAATCAGCCAAATTACACTTGTATCGAGTGATCAGATTTTGACCTTTGAAGAATTAACGACTCTGTTCGTTCAAGTCGAAGCCATCTTAAAATCGAGATTGCTTTGCCCTATCAGCTCCAATCCAAATGATCTCACTTGTTTAACGCCAGGTCACGTTCTCACCTTAGAGCCTTTAACATCTGTTCCCGATGAAGATTTTTCTAACGTTAATCTAAACCGGCTTCATCGGTGGCAGCTCATACAATTTTTCCAACAGAGTTTTTGGTCCAGATGGAAAACCGAATACCTAAAGTACCTAACGCAACGCGCCAAATAGAAGAAACACTCTAAACCGTAACAAGTAGGTTCCATGGTGATTATTAAGGACGATAATCGTGCACCCTTGCATTGGACACTTGCTAGAGTTGTAGACCTCCAGGTTGGTGCGGATGGAATAGCTCGGAGTGCATTGGTTCAAAATGCTAACAAACAAATTATTAACCGACCTTTAGTAAAACTGTGTCCACTCCCTATAGAGGACTCAGCTTAGTTATTTAACCAATACCTATAAATCAAACCTTTAGTCTTGAGCAATTATTCTAGTTTACTAAATCTTGATCATTTAACTTAACGCACTTAAATATCGTTTTAGTTTTCTCTTTTTCTTTAACCAGAAAATGCCATAGACATTTTGGTGGGCGGGATGTTTCATTTTCATAAAAACAATAAAATGTTGTTCTGGTACTCCGCTACAGCGCAGTATCGAAACGCCAATATGTTGGCTGTTATGCACGTATATAAACGTCAAATCCACGGAGTGACAGCGCCAGAACGTTACGAGTTTGAAACCGATCGCATCGCGCGCGCACATCTCACAACACAACTGGATGATTCCGCGCGGAATCATCATCCCAAGAAGACCGACATCATCATCACGAGAGGTGGAAGCTCAGCGGCTGGTGCGGTTCGCAGTCCGAGGTATGTACGTGCATTGTATCCTTACTGTTGCCTGCCTAGTACCCCAACAACGAGATTGAATCACCCCTTTTATCGTCAGACCACAAGCTGGTCTCCCCAGTGTAGTAATTATATCGCTGCAAGCGTTATTCGTCGGCGCTTGTCCAAGTGTATTCAATGCTTTCGAACTAATGCTCAGCCTTTACAGCCCTTCATGAGCGATCTTCCCTCCTATCGCGTCAATCAAGTTAAACCATTTTGAGTAGTCGGGGTCGATCTCGGTGGGCCGTTCCGTATTAAACTAGGTACCCATAGAGGTGCTAAAATGGACAAGGCGTATATGTGCTTATTCGTTTGTCTAGCGACCAAAGCTGTTCATTTGGAAGTGGTCTCGACGTTAACAACTGAGGGATTTATTGCTGCGTTACGACGTTTTGTAGAAAGGCGCGTTCCATGTAACGTAATTCACGCGGACTGTGGCACCAATTTTGTTGGTGCTAAGAACTAACTCTCGACTTTAATGGAACGGGCTTCGAACGCAGAAAAAATCGAATTCAAATTCAATCCTCCCGGCGCACCGCATTTTGGTGGCATCATAATTATATATATATATAAACGACTGTTTGCGGACTTGGTTGATCACGCGGTATTGCCGTTCCTTACTTGATCCATCTTGATCCATCCATATGCCATGCGTGCGTCCTTATTTGAATCCAGACGTGACAATTATAAATATGTGGGTCCAGGGACAAGTTCTTTCACTTACTTCAGTACTTGCTCCGTGTAATAATAATAATATATGATATAACCATTTTATACATTCTTACCCGCACTATAATGATCCTATTTCTATTTGATAATTTAAATACTATTTTAGTCCGATATTTTCCATTTCTTGTATACTATTTGGCTCCATTTATACTGTATAATAATTATGCAAAATCATCACCATCCTTCGAGCGTTATGCCAGTTGCATCCAGGCCTTCGCCTTGGAGCCCGGGCTCCGCTTTCTAGTCTTACCAGATTTAACAGAATATTAGCTTTTCCACAGAGTGACTGCCGTCTGACCTCCGCAACCCGAAGGGATAGCCATATTTTATGGTTTAGACCAGAGTCAGGATGTTCGGGGTACTAATTCCTCGTAACGACTGTCAAGGATCTTTTTGATGACAGCTGGGACCGACGGCTTAACGTGCTCTCGTGCTAAGCACGGAGGATGTGACTTTTTGTGGCCGGTCACCCATCTATAAACCAGACGGTGACGAACCCGCTTAACCTTGCGAATCGATTGATTCGAGCGGTCGCCACTTTGCCACGGGCCGCTCACTTTATACGTCACATATGCGTACTTATTTGAATCCAAAACTATATATTATATTAGACCTGCTGGTTAATATTATGTGGCTCCAGGATTTGTTAGTTGAGTATTTTGTTTGAATATTTTAGTTTACTATTTAACGCATAATTGTATACCATAATCTGTATAATTATTCGGCTCCTTTAAGTCATACATATACCCGTCAATCAATACTTAATAGTTTCACATTACAATTATTTAAATTTTAGTTTGCCATTGAAAAGATATACATTGTCAAATCCGAAAGCATACTATTTTGATCCACTTTAAATATTATAAACTGATACTGATAATCTTATGCACACAAGCTTATGGATATTATGTGGCTACATTACTATACACGCCGCGCCATATCTGCGTGCTTATATGAATTTGGGTCGTTTGGCTGGTATGATGAAATATCATCAATTCATCATCATATCAGCCAAACGACGTCCACTGCTAGACATAGGCCTTCCCCAAGGTTCTACACACATACCGGTCTTGAGTCGCCCGCATCCAACCGCTTCCCGAGTTCTTAACGAGATCGTCGATCCACCTTGCGGGGGGCTTTCCTCTGCGGCGTCATCCGGTATGTGGCCACCAGTTCAGAACCTTTCTGCCTCCACGGCCTCAACTTCGAGATATGTGCCCTGACCACTGCCACTTCAACTTGACTATCCGGAGAGCTATGTCTTTGGTTCTCCTGCGGATCTCCTCATTTCTGATTCGATCTCGCACAGGAAACCTCCAAGAATACCTCTCTCCATCGCCCTCTGAATGACCTTGCGCCTTCGGATAAGGCCCATAGATATTTAATATCATTAGATGAAATCCTTATCTATTTTTCATACATAAGTTGATCCAGAGGACTTATATTTATTATAACCATGCATTGTTAGATCCACGAGTGAAATTATAGCAACCATGGAGTTATTTGCTAGCATTATGTTGTTGATTTACGTATTATTTAACTCTTTTTCCGTTAGGAAATTCCCAGTAACAGCACGGAGTCTGGTAATGTGCCCGGGACGGCAATAGGCTCGCCCCCTATTACGTGGGACCTAAAAATTCATGGCGAAATGTGGGTGTAATATTACACCTCTGCCTATCCCTTCGGGTATACAGGCGTGAGTCTACAAAAAAAAAATTAACTCTGATTACATGCTGCATCGTACGTACTTATTTGAATCCAGTAAACTTATATAAAAACAAATCAATGTGATGTGGCTCCACATTATACTTTACATGCCATATCTTTATACTTATTTAAATCCAGTCATATTACTACCAGCTAACCAACCGATCAATACTATGAAGCTCCAGGATTAAGTTCATCAATTGCATGATTATTAGTAGTATGGTAAACTATTTTCTATTTAAAACTATTATACAATCGTTCTCTAAATTATATGCCACATTCTGTTTACCTAATTGGCTCCAGTAATAGGTCATACAATACATTTGCTCATGAGGATTACGCAGCTCTAGAACCATATGAATGAAGTATTCATAGTACAAGTGTGGCAAAAGCGCCCGCCTGATAGTAAGTAGCTAATCATAGCCATGTAATACTAATAATACCAACTAGATATTATAAGCGCGTTGTTTTATCTACTACTGTCCTATTACCAAAACCACCATGTGGAGAGGCTTAAGTCCTGTAGTGAACTGCAAAAGGCATCATCAATTTATTGTGACCACCTGCCTACACTATCAGATCAACATTTAGACTCCAAAGAAGTTTATATACAATAGCGGGCATTGTAATAATAATAAAGCATCTACTACCAATCATCATTCTCAGAACGTTATTCCGGTAATATGGTAGTTTTGGTTGACTACTATTACCGTTTTCTACCAAAAAAACAATTTCTTTCAAAACCTTGCAAAGCACGTTGCATCGGTATTGCAGCCATTAGTCGGTATGACACCGTCTTTCGTAAAGAACTCACGTCATTTCGTCCAGATCGTACAAAGTATCCGATTGGAACCGGAAGATGTAATGGTAAGCTTTGACGTTGAGTCGCTCTTTACCAATGCTCTAATAAGGGAATGTCTGGACGTAGTGAGGGACAGACTGAGTGACAACGATATGCCTCACAACTATATTGATCTACTAAAACACTGCTTAGATGACAACTACTTCCTCTTCCAAGGCCAATATTACCTCCAGATCGATGGTGTCGCAATGGGGAGTCCGCAGTACAGTTTACGTGCTTTACGAGGAACGAAGGGATGTGATCTTTTGTGGCCGGTCACCCTATGTCCAGCAGTGGACGTCGTTTGGCTGATATGATGATCATATTTCATATCAGCCAAACGACCCAAATTCATATAAGTACGCAGATATGGCGTGGCGTACATACGTAATGGAGCCACATAATATTCATATAAGCTATTGTGCATAAGATTATCAGTATCAGTTCATATTTAAAGCGGATTAATATAGTATGCTTCCGGATTTGACAATTCAATTCAATTCATTTATTCAGTACAACATACATTGTGTAGAATGATAAACTTACATACTAGATCGGAACATAACAAACAGAGATGGATAACAAATAAATACCAAAACAAACTAAATACCATGAACTTGAACCATAACAATTTAAATACCATAAACCAAATCCACAAGTCTGATTAAAATTAACTATTAAATAATTACATGATTTATATTAATGTCAATAGAAGATGTCAAAAAGTTAATTAACTATATAATAATAATAAGTGAATTAATAATAGGAATGTCAGCATGTCAATAAAAAAAATAAAAAAAAAATATATATATTATAATGTCAGAAGATAAATTAAAATGAAATTACAGTAATGTCAAGTATCATTTGGAACTCCATAAAAATTGTTATGAATTTGACAGTTATCACTCTGGAACTCCTCAATGCTGTTAGTAACTTTTTTGCAAAAGAAACGCTCTTAACTTATTTTTAAAACCTATTAAGGAGTTAATAACATTCATCTCAGTTGGCAACATGTTAAAAATGCTTACTGCTTGGACTCCAGAACTGTGCTGTACAACATTTAGTTTAGGCTGAACAATGCTGGTTAAATCTTTTCTACGAGACTTTTCCCTAATCTCTTTTTGTTCCTTTGTTTCAAATTTGTCTAGATTTTTTATAAATTTGGACATGAGCACAAGAATATACAGGCAAGCAACGGTAAATATTTTTAATTCTTTAAAGTGGCTTCTGCACGATTCCATTTGATCAATACGCAGCATGGTTCTTATAGCCGTTTTCTGAATAACAAAAGCTGAATTTATGTTATACTTATAACTATTACCCCATAACAGAATACTGTACCTTAGTTTGGATTCCACTAAGGCGTAATTGTCCGTGTGGTGACGGATTAAGAATACGGAATGTCACCACCCCATATCTTCCCATGGGTGTCGTAAGAGCCGACAGAGGGAGCATATTATGCAGAGAACCCTATACCAACCCGTTTGGCCAGCGTGGTGTAGTAGGCCAATTCCTCCTTTTAAAGGAGAGGCCTAGTCCTGCAGTGGACTATTAAAGGCTGATGATGATGATGATGATGAAGGCGTAATAGACAAATTTTAGCTGGTCGATAGTTAATTCATCCCTCAAACTTTTAATGGCGTAGCAGGCAGAACTCAGTGTATTGACTTTAGCTGTCAGCTCTGATTTCCAATTTAACAAAGAGTCTAAGTGTATGCCAAGAAATTTTAAATTTGCCACCATTTCAACATTATTTTAAGCCGAAATAATTGTTAATTCTTCGTAACTTTTTGCTGTTGACTTAAATAGCATACATTGCAATGCATAGACGTAATGAATATAAATTCACTGGATCATCCTATACATGGAAAACTAAACTTTAAATAATTGTAATGTGAAACCATTAGGTATTGATTGACGGGTATATATATGTCTTATAGGAACCAAATAAATATATAGATTATGGTATACAATTTTATTTATTATTTATTTATTTATAGACTCACGCCTGTATCCCCGAAGGGGAAGGCAGAGGTGTGATATAACACCCACATTTTGCCATGAATTTTTAGGTCCCACGTAATAGGGGGTGAGCCTATTGCCGTACCGGGCACATTACCAGACTCCGAGCTGCTACTGAGAATTTTCTAACGGAAAAACCCAATAACACTTTGCCCGTCCCGGGAATCGAACCCGAGACCTCCCAATCCCACGCGCACATTTATGCCGCGAGACCAACGAGGCAGGTATACAATTATGCGTTAAATAGTAAGCTAAAATATTCAAACAAACATACTTAAGTAACATAATCCTGGAGCCACATAATATTGACCAGCAGGTGTATATTATAAAGTTTTGGATTCAAATAAGTACGGACATGTGGCGTATAAAGTGAGCGGCCCGTGGCAAAGTGGCAACCGCTCGAATCTATCAATTCGCAAGGTTAAGCGAGTTCGTCACCGTCTGGTTTATAGATGGGTGACCAGCCACAAAAAGTCACACACTCCGTGCCCTAAATTAAATTGTAATACATGTTATAGTAAGAAAACAGTCGCTCTGTTTAAAAAACTAATATTCAATCAAATCTGGTTAGACTAGAAAGCGGAGCCCGGGCTCCAAGGCAAAGGCCTGGATGCAACCGGGATAACGCTCGGAGGATGATGATGATGACCCATCTATAAACCAGACGGTGACGAACGCGTTTTACCTCGCGAATTTTTGAAAGATTCGAGTGGTCGCCACTTTGTCACGGGCCCACTGGTAGGTAATGTACCTACCTACTACAAATATTTAACCAAAAACTCCGAACTAAAAAAACTACTGGAAAAATGGACATAGAAACCAAGTTAATGTAAGAAATTCCGCAAGTTATGAGAGATAGTAAAACTATTTCGTTCTTTTGAGTAGAAAGGAATGAGTTAATAGTTTGGTAAGGATAGAAATACGAAAGAAAAGCCAAAAGTCATAAAATCGATCCAAAACATAAAAAGCATTAACAATGCGCACGAGCAAATAGCAAACAAAATAAATTGAATATGACATTATTGACATTTACTAAGAGTAAAAAAAGTGTTGCCATATATGGCAGTTTTTAAATGATATTGATTAATCGATATAGACTTCGGACATAGGTTATATAGTTGTTTCATAATCGAACTAACTTATGTTAATCGCAAATATACCTTAAAAATACACATATCAAAAATGTTTAAGGACAAGTAAAGATTTGCTAGTCACTAAAATCATTTTGCGTAGAGAAAATGTGAAATCGATTAACAAAAAGTGATCGTCGATTTAGTATTATGATTTCTTTACCGGCAACTTCTGATTTATTACGTTTTGGATCTATTTAGACCATCATAGACGTTAACACATCTTTTAAAACATGTTTATTGAATATGTTTCACGGCACACTTCTAGTCATGCCTATAAATTAAGTTATTAATAAAAAGGATTATTCAACAACTAATTGAAACTCTATTGTGCTGTTCATGAGTTCCAAACTGGGCCAGAAATGGGCATGAACAACACTAGTTCATCCAATTGCAGGGCAATCTCAATTTCAATCCAATGTTGACAACATTGATTTCAAGAGTAGGAAACCACGTGACCATAAAATTTACATTGAAATTGTATTGGTTTTAAATTGAAATTGGTATTATTTTGGAGAGTAAGACCCCAGGTCACCGATATCACTTCACAATAACCATTTATTCATAGCAGCGAAAATTTGCGCCATTTTGACGAGCCGACGGAAAACATTTCTCACCCACAAAACATATTTATACCTATTTAAAGCAAAAACAATACAAAATATCTAATTAACAATGGATTCTAAGACAACTTTGTGAGAAAATTATCTATATTTAGTAAAGTAATTAATAAATAATTACATATAATCATTTAAATTATGGAGGACGGCTAGCGGCCAACGCCCGAAAATTACATCACAAAAATTACTAACACTTTTCTTGTAAATGTTTTATACCTGGCAAAAAAAATATTTAAAACATATACTTCACTAAATTGTCAATAATTTGATATATAATACTAATACAATCACATAGCGTTTGCGTTGAGATTAAATTTTTGAAAAATCACAAATTCAACTTAGTTGATCGCCACACCGCAATATGGCGGCACGGAGAAAACTGAGCATCGAAATCAGCAATTTTATTATTTTGCTCGGTTACAAGCTTGGAAATAATTATGGTAAAAATTGATAGTTTTATGTTGGTTAATATGTAACTATTTGATGTGCGTTTTTATTATTGTAACCAATCACACAACACCGGAGTGAAGTTCACACAAACCCTTATGGGCACACCGTGCCCGTAGGACACTACCGGCCTATTTCTCTTACGGGCACACCGTGACCGTAGGACACACAAGGGGTTAGACATAATTTAACTGATTATTAGCTACAGTAACATTAACATAGCTTATCAAAGGTATTTATAGCAGCAGTATCAAACTCTCCTTATTTCTCAATAGCTTACAACGTTGATATGTTTATTAATAGTTATTAATATACATATCAACGTTGTAAGCTAGCTGACAACTAGTAAGTTGTATCAGTAGTTACTGATACAACTTACTAGTTGTCAGCTAGCTATAAAGTTTGTCTGAAATGTACATCAGTTTATCAACAAGTTCCCGTCTGGAGTTCGCTACTGTTAGGTACGCAGACATGACATGACATGTCTTTGTTAATTGCCAGGCTCGCTTACTGGCTATTGGTGACAACATAGACAATGTAGCAATTTCGCACTGGAAAATAAATTAACAGAGGTCTTGTATAAATTATTTATTGATGTAGATGTTTTTTATAACACTACAAACTTAATTTTAATAAATATCCAATCTCCATCTCTCTCTTTAATTTAAGAGCTTTGCTTGTGTTCGACCTCTTTCTCTCTTTCCTTCTATTTTACCTTCCAGTATGTTTTTGATAAAGTCATCATGTCGTATAAGGTGGCCAAACATCTTGCCTCTTCTTTTTTCTATTGTCGCTTAAATGCTTCGTTTTTCTTGGACTAGGCTTAATACTTCTGCGTTGGTCTTCCTTTCAGTCCAGCTGATTCTTTCCATCCGCCTCCAACACCACATTTCGAACGCCTCCAGTCTTTCCCGGTCTTGCTGAGTCATCGTCCACGTTTCGCTTCTGTACAGAGAAATACTCCAGATATATGATTTTAATGAATTGTTTTTTTATATGTCTAGCTATTTTCGATTTTAAAAGATGTTTTTTGTTGTTAAAACCTGTTTTAGCTATTGATATACGAGTTCTAATATCCTGAGTGCTCTTCGAGTCATGAGTAATGAGGCTTCCCAAATATTTGAAGGATTTTACTTGTTCTATTGGGGCGTTGTTTAGTATGATAGTTTGATTATTGTCGATTGAATTTCTAGAAGCTGTTAAGATTTTAGTTTTATTTGTGTTGATTTTAAATTTTCTTCCGGTATTTTCGGCCGGTATACTCTTACAAATTAGACGTGTTACTAAACAGCTTCGTGACAAAAATCAAAAAAGTGATCTAAATGTGATTAAAACTAACAGTGACTTATATAGAAATATTCAGTGCTTAACGCTCTCTTAAACGGTATAATTCGTTAATAAGAACTATTACGGTGAGCAAGTGAAAAACGTTAATATGTGTAATATAAAACAGTTAAAATTCTAAATCGTCATTTAAACTGTGCGAAACAAACAAAGAACTGGACTTTGACCCCATTAGCGACAAGGATTCCGAATAAAGTTACCTATCCTCATTGACACTTACTACCATGTACTCACTTATTAAATACGAATTGGTAATGATGTTGTGGCGTAATGGCTGTAGCTACACATTAGAGACTGTGATAGCGTTCGAGATTGAGTTAACCACGAACTTTTTGTGCTACGTTATTGACTAAAATAGAGAATTTAGCTAAAGTAAAACAATTTCTTTGAAAATTATTTTCTCAAATCACGATTTATTTGTTGGGACATTTTTTCTACCTTTTCTTCTACTTATCAATAAAAATGGAGGAAGATTTTACAGCAAATATTATAACGTTGCGAAAACCACAAAGATCTAACTCAATAGATAATATTGCGTCGATAAGTTCTGATTCATCCCTATTTGATACAACGATGAGGAGGCTGCCGGACATAAATGAGTGTTATGATTTTAAAGAATTATTAGAAAAGATTGTTTCATTACCGTGTGGTTGACGGCATAGAATACAAGTGTCGCCACCTCCTATCTTCCCGTGGGTGTTGTAAGAGGCGACTAATGGATAACACGATGCAAATACCATCTTTGCGTAGAGACGGAAAACTCGACATCGAATCCTATACGACTGCCTCGTTGGTCTCGCGGCATGGATGTGCGCGTGGGATCGGGAGGTACCGGGTTCGATTCCTGGGTCGGGTAGTGTTATTGGGTTTTTCTGTCACGAAATTCTCAGTAGCAGCACAGAGTCTGGAAATGTGCCCGGTACGGCAATAGGCTCGCCCCTTATTACGTGGGACTGAAGTATATCTGGCGAAAAGTGGGTGTAGAAATACACCTTTGCCTTGCCTATGTATGTATGTATGTTTCATTACAAGAACAACTACAAATTGCAAATAATGAGGTTAAAAATTTAAATTATGAAAATACAAATTTAAAACAAGAATTAGAGAAATGTAAGAAAGTAATTAGATTATATTGAAAAGTTAAGTTTGGGGAATCATTTTGTGGTACACCTACACTGGTTCGAGGAAGGAAGTCTTTGAGGAATATTACTAGCACTACTCCTAATTTACAGAATAATCAAATGCCACTTACGGATACAGTAGAAAATACCGTACCATGCGTTCCGAGAAAACTACATATGGAACATAACGCTAAAACAGACAGTAATAACATTGATTCAATCATCCAGACCGAGGGCGGAAATAATAACTTGATAGATACAAATACCACATATATGAACAACATAGTACGGAAACAAGTCATTATAATAGCAGATGAACAAGGCAGAAATATGCAAAGAACGCTTCAAAAACTTATTGGCAACGAGTACTCAGTGAGTTGCTACTATAAACCAGGGGCGAGTATGTACAAGTACTCTTATCAGAAAACACAACAATAAAGGGACTTAACCAAAATGATTATGTTATTATATTAGCGGGCATTAATGATAAATATCCTTACGAATTTCAATATTACACCACAGAAAGTTCTTAGATTGTGTAAGGAACACTAATATTATCATAACAGAGGTTCCATTTAATCGTAATCTGAATGAACACAAACTAAATAGTGAGCTTAAATTAATTTGTACAAAATACAAACACGCCACCTACACTGACTTGAATTATCATATTATGTACCATAGTATTCCTAAACGTTCCTTTGCAATGAATAAATGCCAACGCATATTAAAAGATATATTGCGTATTGATTACAAATTGAAGTTTAATGCCTACAATACAACTACAGTTTATAATCCCATAAATAACTACTCTTCTAATAATGACAAAGGTACTCAAACAGACTTTGATGGCAATTATGTTCCAGTTTCTAATTCAAATGTAAGTAATCAGTTTTTTCGTATATAATCATATTAATATTCTTCACCAAAATATAAATGGGCTTGCAACTAAATCTAATATATTGTCACTATCCCTAGACTCCGGTAGGTTTGTCCGTGTGGTGACGGATTAAGAATACGGATTGTCACCACCCCATATCATCCCATGGGTGTCGTAAGAGTCGACAGAGGAAGCATATTATGCAGAGAACAGCACTGTAAGAGAAGGAAAACTTGATACAAACCCTATACCAACCCGTTTGGCCAGCGTGATATAGTAGGCCAATTCCTCCTTTTAAAGGAGAGGCCTAGTCCAGCAGTGGACTGTTAAAGGCTGATGATGAATCCCTAGACTCACTTCAAACTGAAAACAAAGCAGTTTATGTGTTATGCATTACAGAGCATAACATGCTTTGCACTGATACAAAGTTGTTACGAATTCCTAATTTCACACTTGGTTCTTTTCACGCTAGGAAAAGTCGTCATGGTGGTGCATGCATTTTGGTTCGAAATTCACACCAATTTAAACCCATAAGTGACTTAAAAAAATACAATTTGGATTGTAATATAGAGTGCTCAGGAATTGAACTTATAGAACATAATACTATTGTTATATGTTTATACCGTCCACCAAGATCAAGTCAGGAGGACTATGATACATTTTTTAGGTCATTTACATTTTTAGTCAATCAATACTGCCATAAGAAAAAAAGGGTAATAAATATGTGGTGATTTTAATATAAATATTTTAAGTAAAAATAAAATAGTTTTAATGTTTTTGAATTTGATATCATCATATAATCTGAAACTAGGTGTGCGAGAACCGACAAGAGCTATAAGTGGGACATGCATCGACAACTTTATATATAATCTACGTTGCTGTAAATGCGAGTCTCTTGAACTTGCTTTATCCGATCATACGGCTCAGTTGCTGACATGTCCTGTGCGACCTGAAAGTTCCCTTAAGTATTGGTACATTGAGAGACGGGATTATAACCAGACGAATATTAAAAAGTTTATAGACAGCATAAATTCCTTGTCATTTACAGAAAGTTTTGAAACCAATAACCCAAACATAGCTTTTAAGAAGTTTTATGAAATATTTACATTATTTTATTACTTATGCTTTCCATCAGTCCTTAGAAAAATACACATACAAAGACGCCCTAGTTGGATGTCTAAGGGTATTAAAACATGTTGTATGCGCAAACGACAACTCTTATGGGAATATCGTAGAAATCGTACAGAAAAAACTAAGACTGATTACAAAACATTATCACATAGACTGCAGCGCAAATTAAAATTCACAAAAGAAGTTCAAAATGACCAGTTTATACATAAGGCTAAAAATAAGTGTAAAGCAACTTGGTCTATCATTAATGACGCCACTTTAAACATGCCGAAAAAAGAAATAATTGAAATACTGACTGATGATAATATTGTCATGACTGATCCATCTGCTATTGCAAATTGTTTTAATGATTTATTTATCGATCAGGTAAAGAGCCATACCACAAATAACAATAATAAAAATCTTACAAATTACCTAAATTGTGTGTTCGTGCGACCGACTTCTCCAAATGAGATTAATACAATAGTTACTAATCTTAAAGATACCAGTAGTACCGGCTACGATGAAGTAACAACAAAAATTCTTAAAAGAGTATCTCTATAAGTCTCGAGTATTTTAAGCCATATCATTAATTTGTCGATGATTCATGGCACTTTTCCAGAGGAATTGAAAATAACAATTATAAAACCATTGTTTAAAAAAGGAGACAGGAATAGTGTTAGTTGCTATCGACCAATAGCTTTGGTTCCAATACTATCGAAAGTCTTCGAAAGAGTATTCTATGACAGAATTTACAACTTTTTTGAAAAATATGATTTGTTTGCCCAAGAACAAACAGGATTTAGGAAAAATAAGTCAATTAACCAAACTGTCCACCAATTTCTAAGCAAAGTTATGTCTTACATTGATGGTAGAGTTCCCGTATGTGCTCTATATATGGACCTCAGTAAAGCATTTGATCATGTAGAGCACAGTATTCTCTTAAATAAGTTACACAGTTACGGCATTCGAGGTAAGGCCTTAGAACTAATCAAATCATATCTGAAAAACCGTAAACAATGTACTCAGGTCACTCGTGTATGCACAAACGCAAATAAAGAAATAACCTACACATCCGGTTACCGTGAAGTAAATATGGGCATCCCTCAGGTTAGCGTAATGGGACCCCTTCTATTAAATATATATATCAATGATCTTCCAAGAATAATTAATCACCCAAAATTGTTATTTGCTGATGACTGCACTATAATGTTTACCGGTAAAAATAAATCATCAATGGAATCTGACATTAATAATACTTTAATATGATTAAATGGTTAGAAAGAAACAATTTAAAAATTAACCTAAGTAAAACAAATATAATGATTTTTCGAAATAGAGAAGCTCAATTCACGGACTTAAATATAGATTACCTTGGATACAAAATAAAAGAAGTAGAAACAACTAAGTTCCTAGGCTTAAACATAGACTGTAAAATGAATTGGAAGACCTACATAGAAATCTTAATCATAGTTATACCAACAGTCATATGCCCTTTATATGCCCGCTAGATCAGCCAACACATCCACATTACTAACAGGAAACCACGGTTACATCGGTTCTTTAATTAGATATGGGATTATATTCTGGGGAAATACAACATATAAAGAAATGGCATTTATTGCACAGAAAAGGTGCTTAAGAGCAATTTGCGGAATTAAACAGACTGACAGTTGTAAACCTCATTTTAAAAAGCTTGGTATTTTAACATTGCCTTGTTATTATATATTGGAAATTGTAATGTATGTCAGAAATAATTTAAACAACTTTAAAAATGACAAAAGTATACGACATTGCTTAAGAATATGTTGTCCTCAACATAAAACAACATTGTTTAACAATAGCGTATTTTGTATGGCACCGCGTATTTACAACCATTTGCCAAAGGTAATATTAGAGACAACAAATTCTGAGTTTTTAAAGAGAACGCTTAAAGAAATATTGATAGAAAAGTGCTACTACACTATTGACGAATATTTAATGGACAAATTATTCATGCCATAATAGTTTTACCTTTTGTAATTCTTTTGACGTAACTGTTATTTAATATATACAATAAATTAATTAATAATATTTTACAATGTTTTGTTCTACTTTGACTGACATATAAATTTAATTATAAAAATTTTTCGACATTTGAGTTATTTAATTGACAATTAGTTATATTGGATTATTTAATGTGTGACTTTTGATTACCGACATATCTTTTTATTATATAAAATTTAATGTAATTTAAAATTGCATTGATTGTGTCCCAACTTTGCATGCCTTACAGCAAAATATGGTGATACTTGTTTTAGACTCCGTAAGATCTATATACTGCTTACCCATATTTAAGCAAATAAAGATTTATTATTATTATTATCTCTTTATTAATCAGTATTCACATAATCGAATTTTACATAATTAAACCCTAGTATAAATCAATAAATTTAACTATATAAAATGGGACCACGGAAACCCACCGGTGTCGGGTACAGGGACCAAGCCACCGTTGGTTAGGGCCTCAGAGAAAGGAACTTCCTCACAATGCGTGCCGTATCGAAAAGAACTGCCTTCTGAATCAACGTCTTGATCCAGCTGCCTAGTGCGAGCCTCTTTTGATGTGGGTCGAGGCTCT
The DNA here is from genome assembly GCA_944739405.2 of Euclidia mi. Classification (NCBI taxonomy): domain Eukaryota; kingdom Metazoa; phylum Arthropoda; class Insecta; order Lepidoptera; family Erebidae; genus Euclidia; species Euclidia mi. The sequence continues at coordinate 28,532,808 of OX123184.2, forward strand.
TGACGATCAATCCATTCACTGAAACGACAATCGGAACAATGATTGCTGAATCTACATCCCACATGTCGACAATCTCGTGAGCTAGATCTAAATATTTAAACTTTTTATCATTTTCCGCCTTCACGAGATTACCGTCATGTGGTATGGTGATATCAACAATCATTGCGAGACGCTCTGCTCGGTCTATCACTACAATATCAGGCTTATTGGCTACAATAGCCCTGTCTGTAATGATAGACCGATCCCAGTACAACAATGCACGACCATTTTCGAGAACTGGGTCGGGCACATATCTGTAGTACGGTACCTCAGAATCAATGAGTTTATATTTAAGGGCTAGTTGCTGATGGACAATCCTAGCCACTTGGTTATGTCTGTGCAAATATTGACCATTGGCAAGACTCGAACAACGGGACACAATATGCCTGTGAGATTCCCTGGGCTGGTGACACGCCCGACATATGTCAACCGTACCGTCCCTCAGGATATACTTGCGGTAGTTATTTGTCATAACAACTTCATCTATAATTGCACAGACAAAACCTTCGGTTTCTCCGAAAAGATCACCGAAGCGCAGCCAGGAAACTGATGCCTTAAGATCTATATCAGACCCGTGTAAGGCCTTATAAAAGCGTTCATGTACCTCCTTGCCCTTCCATACTTCTCTCCGATCCTCAGTACTAAGCACTGCAGGTTTGTGCCAGTTCTCTTTAGCCAGAGCGAGCGGGGTAAGTCCAGTATCCACTACAACCACATCTCGATGCATATCCACACTCATTTGCAGAAAATATTCTCTGAGGTTATACAGCTCGCGGTTATGGAGGGTCTTAAGACATAAAAATCCTCGACCACCACATTTCCGCGGGATGTATAGCCTCATTACTGACGAGCGTGGATGATGCATCCGAGATGCAGTCAGCATTGAACGGACTTTTCTGTCCAGGACGTCAAGTTCAGTCTGAGTCCACCTGAGTATGCCGAAGGAATACATAAGGACTGGCATGGCCCATCCGTTACAGGCCCGCACCTTGTTACCACCTGATAAAAGACTATTCAGAACTTTTATTACTATTATGCCGTTTATTGAATATTGTTCTCATGATCACATTTTACAGACTTAAATATTACATTAAAATATAAATTAAATATATAAAATAGGATCACGGAGACCCACCGGTATCGGGCACAGGGACCAAGCTACCGGTGGTTAGGGCTCCAGAGAGAGGAACCTTCGAACGATGCGTGTCGTGTCCAGCAATACTGCCTTCTGTATGGACTTGATCCAGCCGTCTAACGAGAGCCTCTTGAGGTGGTGGTCGAGGCTCTTGGCAATGAGTCCATTGACTGTCACGACTATCGGTAAAATGATCGCCGAGTCAACATCCCATATGTCGACAACCTCGTGAGCCAGGTCCAAATACTTAATTTGTTTATCTTTTTCGGCTTTCACGAGATTTTCTTCATGGGGTATGGTGACGTCGATGATCATTGCAAGGCGCTCTAATCGGTCTATCACCACTATGTCCGGCTTGTTAGCCACAATGGTTCTGTCAGTAATGATAGACCGATCCCAATACAGAGTAGCACGACCATTTTTAAGGACTGGGTCGGGCACATACCTGTAGTACGGTATTTCAGAGTCGACAAGTTGGTACTTTAAGGTAAGTTGCTGGTGGACAATCCTGGCTACTTGGTTGTGTCTATGCAAATATTCGCCGTTGGCAAGACGAGAACAACCGGATACTATTTGTCTAAGCGATTCACGTAAGTAATGATAGACCGATCCCAATACAGAGTAGCACGACCATTTTCAAGAACTGGGTCGGGCACATACCTGTAGTACGGTATTTCAGAGTCGACAAGTTGGTACTTTAAGGTAAGTTGCTGGTGGACAATCCTGGCTACTTGGTTGTGTCTATGCAAATATTTGCCGTTGGCAAGACGAGAACAACCGGATACTATATGTCTAAGCGATTCACTGGCTGGTGACATGCCCGACATATGTCGACCGTCCCATCCCTTAGAATATACTTCCGGTAGTTGTTCGTCATGACAACTTCGTCCATAATCGCAAAGACAAAACCTTCTGTTTTGGCGAAGAGATCGCCGAAACGCAGCTAGGACACCGACGCTGGAAAATCTACGTCGGGCCCATGCAAGGCCCGGTAAAAACGTCCATGCAGCTTTTTACCTTTCCATACTTCCCTGCGCTCCTCTACACCAAGTATGGCAGGTTTAAGCCAGTTCTCTTTAGCCAGACCTAGCGGAGTAAGCGCTCTGTCCACTGCGATCACATCTCGGTGCACACCCGCGTCGGTGTGGAGAAAGTATTCTCTGAGATTGCACACCTCGCGATTGTGGAGGGTCGTGGCACTCAAGAAGCCACGACCCCCACACTTGCGCGGGATGTACAATCTCATCACTGACGAACGCGGGTGATGCATCCGGTATGTCGTGAGTAGACAGCGAACTTTCCTATCCAAGGCGTCCAATTCCGTTTGAGTCCATCTGAGTATGCCAAAGGAGTACATTAAGACGGGCATGGCCCAACCATTACAGGCACGCACCTTATTTCCGCCTGATAAAAAGCTTTTTAAGACTTTCTTCAGGCGGCCAAAGAAACGTGCCTGCAACGCCTGTTTCATGCCAGCGTCATCGATGCCTACTGCCTGCGACATACCCAAATATTTGTAGGTTTCCGTTGCAGACAGAGATCTAAGTTGTGTGAAATCTGAGAGCTCTATACCATCAGATTCCACACTCCTGCCTCGCTTTACATGCATGACCGCACATTTATCCACACCGAGCTCCATCTTAATTGAATTACTAAAGCTTTCAGTAATTATCTTTAGTAACTCAGTTAATTGGAGGTCAGTGGGGGCAAATAGTTTGAGGTCATCCATGAAAAGGAGGTGAAAAATAACTTGACCTCTTGTCTGCAACCGATAGCCTAGCCCTGGAATTTCGATCAAAGTGCTCAGCGGGTTCAGTGCTAGGCAAAACCATAGTGGACTCAAACTGTCGCCTTGGAAAATACCCCGCTTGATCCTTATAGGTACGCCATACCCGCCATATCCTTATTGGTAGACCAAGGGGTCAAAGAACTGAAATTTGTAAAAAAAACTAGAATAGAATTTCAGTAGATCTCATAAATGGGCTTTTACATTGTTTATGGTGTTACCTATATCATTGGTGCTAGTGGGGAGTCGCGTCGCGTCACCGTGACAGTAGGGTCACGCTCATCAATCCGCCATAGTTTTTTAATTAAATTGTGTGATAATTTTATTGTTATCGAAGTGTAAAAAAAAAGTGTACTCCATATAAGTGACGTAGTTTACCGTTAAATACTATGTAGTTTCAGTTAGAACAACCAGTGTAATCAGTGTATATATGCAATAAACTCAATAACGAACTTCTAATTTAGTGTACAAACATAGCGTCCATTTATAATCTCCACCAATCACAAGCGTGCACGCACACACGCGCAAGATTTGGCACATGGCCGCGTCGACGACTACAGGAACTTTGCACGAAATTTTGCACGAAAGCTTTTTACACGAAGTTTTTGCACAACGTTCTTTTTGCACGGTTTTTTTGCACAGAGTCTTTTGCATGGAGCTTTTGCACGGAGCTTTTGCACGGAGCTTTTGCTCGGAGCTTTTGCACGGAGCTTTTGCACGGAGCTTTTACACGGAGTTTTTGCACGAAGGTTTTGCACGAAGTAAACTACAATAGATGGTAGTATACATCCAAATAACAAACAAAACTTGATTATTGCAACTTATCTTCCTTTATAATTAAAATAAATAAAGAAATAAAAATGATCAAATGCGCAGGATGTTATCAAAAAACCGCTACCAGCGACTCCCTAAAATGTGCACTTTGTAATAGGCACTATGACCTATTATGCGCAAATGTGCCCATTGATAACTATAAGACTATGACAATATCACAAAAAAAGGTATGGAAATGTCAAGGCTGCAGATGCAGAATGCCAAAGGGTGACAACACCAATACTCCGATACGAGCTGCGCACCATGAAGAAACGGATATAAACATAACATTTCGCCGGAAACAAACCAGTCAGGCAACCATAACGAGCAACTGTGATGGAGATCAGTCAGTAGACGACATTGTCGGTCATACACTTAACAGCAGCACCATAGACTCTAGCTTCTTACTACACAGTCAAAAACTACCAACAACCGAATTAACTCTAGAAAACATTAGCCTACTACTAGATGCCAAGCTTAACAAAATTAAAATGTCTATCATTCAAGACATTCAGAATACAATTCAAGAACATTTTAATAATTCAATAAAAATACTCAAATCTGAAATAGATTTAACAACGGAAAACTTGTTAAAAGCTCAACAAGAAACCACCACTAAAATCCCAAAAATAGATCAAAACATAGATCATATTCAACAAGAGCTAGAAAAACTGAAGAATTCTAATAAAATTGTCTTATATGGTCTCGATGAAAAATACCAAGAAACAGAATACGACATCTACAACCGTGTTTCACACGCGTTTCAGGACATTTTAAACATAAATATTGCTCCGTATATTGAGGACATAAAACGAATAGGCAGGCACGGTAGTACAAGGCCACTAGAAATTGAACTGATTAGCAAACGCGTGACAAAATACATACATGAAAATCAAAGACAATTCAAGAATAGGATCTATCTTCTGCCGTAAAACCCGTGAGGGTGAAGATGTATGTATATTCATAAAAGAACAAATAGAATATATAGAAAGAATAGATATTGTAAACTTGTCTAAAGAATATATTATAGAAATAAGTGCAATAGAGGTTCCTAAACTTAACTGCATATTTATAGGCATATATAGGGCAGATCGTCATATCGAAATATTTTATGAACAAATAGAGAAAGTTTTACGGAAGTTAGACATAAAAAACAGTCATAAGTACTTAATAATAGGCGGTGACTTTAATGTTAATGTACACAATACAAATAAACATACGCAAAACTTAATAAATTTTATGAAAACACATAATTTAAAACAGCTGATCCGAGATCCTACACGAGTGACTAAATCAACATCTACTTGTATTGACTTACTATTCACAAATTACAAACCTCTCATATGCGAGTCGTTTGTCAAAGATTACGGCCTCTCTGACCATAAAGCTATCACAGTTAAACTTAATCCAGACAAAACATTCGGCAAAAACCAAATATATTACATGACAAAAAGAATATTCACAGAAGAAAAAATACAGTGCTTTAAAAAATCACTAGGTGCAATATCTTGGAACGATATTATAAACGAAAATCATAGCATTAACACTAACTACAGCAATTTTATAACTATAATAACACAAAATTTAAAGAAACATATACCAGAACAAAGAATAAAAATGAAATCAGCGCCAAAAAAAGGATGGCTTACAACCGGCATAAAACAATCATGTCAACATAAACGATCCCTAAAATTTTTATTAAACGAAACCAAAAACAATAATATTCTAAAAAACTACTACAAAAAATACTCTAAAACCTTAAAATCAACAATTAAAGCTTCAAAAAGGTTAGAATATTGTAGACAAATGAAAAAGTCCGACAACAAAGTAAAAACAATGTGGAAAATTATCAACACAAAAACGGGTAAAATTACAACGAACAAAAGAAAAAATCTGGCTTTAAAAATTGATGGTACTATAATTAAATGCCCAACAAAAATATGCAACATATTCAATGATTATTTTGCGACTGTTGGTCAAGACCAAAATAAGCCCAGCTCTACCAACCCGACCGGAAAACCAGCCGTAAACCCCCCTCTATGCTCACTATACTTACGCCCGGTAAACCAAAAAGAAATTGTCAAAATCATTCAAATAATTAAAAATAAGCATAGTTGCGGAGTAGATAATATACCACCTATATTATTAAAGCAATGTGCAACTGAGCTATCTATCCCATTGACGCTGTTAGTCAACCAAAGTTTTCGTGAGAGTTGTTTCCCAGATTTACTTAAAATCTCCTTAGTAAAACCTGTACACAAAAAAGGAGATCTTTCAACTCCAAATAATTATAGACCCATAGCTTTACTACCAACTTTCGCTAAAGTATTTGAAAAGGCCATGTGTAACCGCCTGTACACATTTCTAGAAAAATACAACATACTTGATGAAAGCCAGAATGGATTTAGGCAATCTAAATCAACTACACTAGCAGTATACAAATATGTACAAACTTCACTACAATATATTAACGACAGAAAACACGTCATAGGGATCCTGTTGGATATGACGAAGGCCTATGACAAAGTTCTTTATGACATACTCCTAATGAAAATCTACGGCTGCGGAATACGTGGCACTGCTTACGAGTGGTTTAGGTCTTATTTAAACAATAGAACGCAAATAATCCAAATTGAACATTTTGGCAATAATAAAAAAGAAATTAAATCCGTGCGGTCACAAGTGAGGCAGCTAACTCATTCCATCCCTCAAGGAAGTGTACTAGGGTGCGTATTGTTCCTCATATATATCAACGACTTGCCAAAAATATTAGATCCAACAATCTCGCTTCCAGTACTATTTGCAGATGACGTTTCTATTTTAATAAAATGTGACAACCTACAAAATTATAACAGTTTAATCCAAAATACACTCAAAACTATTACACAATGGCTTGCCAACCATAATTTTGAAATTAACTCAAACAAAACAAAAGTAATGCAATTCAGGTCATACAAGAAAGCTCCCCTTGACATATCCATTATCTATGAAAACACAATTTTAGAAGAAGTAAATTCATTTCGATTATTAGGAATAAAATATATAGACACACATATCAATTGGAAATCCCACATTGAACACATTAAATCTAAACTGTCAAGTTTTACATATGCTCTCTTCCAAATCAAACACAGCACCAATTTAGAAACAGCTTTATCTGCGTATTACGCATACGCCTACTCATGGTTACGATACGGCGTCATGCTGTGGGGTAATAGTGTAAATATTGCAGAATTATTCATCATCCAAAAGAAATGTATTCGAATACTTGCTGAAATAGATAATACACAGAGTTGCAAACCGTATTTTTTAAAGCTTAATATATTAACACTCACCTCAATATATATACTGGATATATGTACCTTTGTATATAAAAACATCCATACCTTCTCTACAAAACATGATGTCCACGACATTAACACTCGCAATAAAGATAGGCTACACTTACCACCATCACGCATAAAAATGTTAAACGAAAGTCCTTACTACATGGCAGTAAAAATTTACAATAAGTTACCTAAATACATCAAAGACACCACTACTCTACCTTCATTCAACAAGTCAATCAGAACCTATTTAATAAATAACTGCTACTATTCAATCGCAGAATACCTAGAAAATAAATAAAAAATTGACCAAACCTAATTACTAAACATAAAATAAATAAATTACTATGACGACCAGCAACCTAGACTGAAACATTATGATATAAGACATTATTTTTATCATTAATTTAATTGTAAGTACCTATGTATGCGCATAAGCGACATATTATACTTGTTATTATAAATAAAACAACCTAACAATAGCTACTGGTATAATTATTAATAAGTATTGTTTAAATATAAGTATTAGTTGCAATTATTATAAGTGAATATCTATTTTGAAATTTTGTTTAGATAATATTGCAATGCTTGTAAAAGGCACTAAGTTTTAAGCACCATAATTGCAACCGAACACCTATGTTTGTACACTTGGTTCGCAATAAACGCTTTGAATTTGAATTTGAATTTGAATTTGCTATTTTTAATCTGATTACTAGATGAGCACGCGGTTACACCCGCGTTATTTAAGGCTACTGCGACGCTCCCCTGGCTCATAGCGTGATGTTATATAGCCTACAGTCTTCGTCCATAAATGGGCTATCAAACAGTAAAAATGTTTTTAAAATCGGCCAGTATTTCCTAAGATGAGCGCGTTCAAGCAAACAAACAAACTCTTCAGCTTTATATTTATATGTATTAGTATTAGATAGTATCAAATCACTAACAACAACGTCTTAAATTTACTACATGCGTTATACTCTGATAACTTAAACATGAATTTTGCGTAGAGCACATAAGCGGTGTTTTTTATTCAAGCGAGCGAAATCGTGATCAAATCGCAATTTTAAATAAAATGCACGCTTATTATTTCCATACAGAGTAAAATCTGCATTTACGAGCAAGAGGATTTAGCTGGTTCTATTTTATAAAGTAAGTAAGTTTTAATAAGCTTTTTAGAAGAAAATTACTACTAAACAACTCAGAAAAAGATGATATCAAGGAGAATCTCATTAAGTATATAACCTACCCACTTGTAAAATTCACTGTATACTTATATATGTTTTATAAGAAGCAATTTTAATACAGATAATGTAAAAATAGTATGAAGAGAATAGAAGTTATTTAATTTAGCATAATCGAAAGTGGTTTGTGTAGCCGAGTGGATGAAAAGTAGAAAAATGTGCGCAAAAATAGATGACGTCATAGTGGTCGTGTATTGAAATGACTTGTGCTGACTGACATATTGTCGAAGAGCCCAAACTACTGTTGCTAGAAACATGAAAGGACGGTGGGTTCCTTTTATGACCCCTTATCATTGGTGACGTTCTAACAAAACGTCATGGTCCGAAGCACCCGGAACCGGCGAGCATGTATGAAACAAGTAATTAATATAGAGGAAGCGCGTGAGGTTTGTAAGGATAGAAGAAAGTGGCGTTCCGTTGTCTATGCCTACCCCGACGGGAAAAAGGCGTGAGTATATGTATGTATGTGTGTATTATTTGGGAGTGAAATAAAGCCACAGGCGATTGTTATTCAAGCATCAGAAGCCTCCTGATTGTGTTGAGCGAACCACCTTCCCCTTAATCTCACTAGCAATTACACATTACATTTCTAGTTAACAATAACGGAGAACTATAGATAGTAGAAGCCTTGCTGATGACAGCATGAATGGGCCGGCTCGACCGAGGGAGGACTCACACGGAATATCGACGCAAAGGAACAGTTACTATACTGTTACGTTACTTGCGGTGAGTCAAAGTGCCGGAGATACCATCCCTTTTCTCTCTCCCTCCTCTCACTTCACCTCCTACTTTAAAAAAAATTGTGCACATTGATTCACTTTAGGGTATATGTATGTATATATAATTTAAAGACTCATTACACATATCATACACCAACCACACAGTCTATACACCAATCATTAAAATCAGGACTCCTTTCAAGAAAATGATTGCAAGTTCGAATTTTCAGTGTAACGTTGCATTTGGTTTACGTGAAAATATGTTATAAAATTGACTCTTAAAATTAGTAATTATACAGAAAAAAATAACCCATTAGAAACTCAACAAGGGCTTCAGCTGAAAATCAGCGCTGCGATCACAAGCGGGTAGCGGCATATGCTGAGCTGTGGCCTTTTTCCCTGGGGGAAGGGCGAAGGGGACTGTCAGACTCTTACTGACTAAAAACCAACCCGTGTTCCACATGTACGTCGTGTCGGAGGGTCGGGTATCACCGAAGCATTCCTCGCTACACCCCGACGGGTATTAGCCCGCCAGGTGGTCAGGCGGGCCCCGAACAAAACCCCTTTGGCAGCAGATGAAGGTGTTGGGCTCCGCCGCCAAAACACCCAGCAGCCGCAGAGGATAGGGAGGAAGGCAACCTGACAACACCGCATCTCCTCTTCCTCTGCGGCGCCACCGCAACGCAACAAATGGTGCGCCCCCATTTGCTCGCGGGAGATAGGGCACGCCGCAAAGCAACACCGACACGCCTCTCCTCCCGCGACCACGCCCGACTGCGAGGGACAGAAGAACTGTCCCTCGCACCCGCCCCTTTGGACGCATCCGGCACAGGCCTCTGTCAAGCCCACGCGGAGCGTCCACTCCCGGGATCTCGCTTAGCTTCACAGTGGGTGACCCAACCACGGCTACTGAGCCCCCCCACCACGACAAGGTGGAGATCCCACGGGGGGGATGCTGAGCTGTGGCCTGTTGGGTGCATTTTGAGAAGCGCAAATGAAATAGTATATTAAATTTATCAACACATTTTTTTTCGTACCAGACTATTTTTGTTATTCATTATGATTTCAATAAATGTATTTTCTTTATATCTTTCTAATTATACAAACTATTTTGAAGTTGGTATAGTCAGAAAAATAACAAAGTAAACATCTTTGAGATTTTTCATGATTTTAAACTTAGTATTTTAAAACGAAAACGCTGTAGGTATACAATCCTGAATACACCTATAGACTATTAAGAAGTCGCAGCACTGTCAACTGGGTAAAAATTCATATTAATGGCATCGCAACCGATCTGGATCAGTTAAAGTTTGTAACCAACATTTCTGCTTTGTTCGTCATTATAGCTGGGCTGTCTAGACTTGATAACACGGCGACAAACAAACCTTATGATCATCTCGCCACAGGCTCGCTACAACTACATATATATTTTTTTAAACAGTATCGGCGTATGATAATACGCATTGGTATGTAAGCTTTACGAAAAATCAATATATAATTCGTCCAACAAATTTGACTTTGTAGTCAACCCTTAATTATATAATATTTTATCAACTTTATTTCTCAGTTTATTAGAAGCATAGCTTGTCGCAGCTTTTTCGCTTGTATGCTTTTTATGAAGGACTCGTGAGAAATTATTTGTAAACGACTATATCAGTACAGACCAAATTTAATTTATCTAGAGTGTGAATTCCCTGGGGTTACTCCAGTACAACTTAAGCAATACTAGTAGTAGAACTTAAACTTTCGCCGCTCTGTTCGTAATAATTTTCTGTGATGTCTCGCTTGAAATAAATTTAATAATTTAGTACGTGCATTTCTGTAAATAGCTAAGATATCCATATTATATTCACTAATTAATGGCGAAACATAAGTGGGATAACGGTCTTTTTAACCGACTCCAAAAAGAGGAGGAGGTTCTTAATTTGGCTTTTTTTTTTAATGTTTGTTACCTCATAACTCCGTTATTCATCGACCGATTTCCAAAATTCTTTTTTTGTTTGAAAGGATATACTTTCAGATGGGTCTCATGTTAACTTAATCAAAATCAATCTAATAGTTTCATTAAAAACTCAAATTTTATAAAAATCAATCCAATAGTTTCATTAAAAACTCCAAAAAGTATGTCATCCAAGTAAACGAAATTAAGCATTTGCTGTGACTTTTCATCAGTGGACACTAGAATAGTCGCAATCAACGGGCCTACTTCGGGCTTCATTATCAGGTATTGATGAAACCAGGAGGAAGAAAGGTTGGAGAGTAAATCTATATATATAAAATTGCTTGGGCTGACTGATTCATCAACGCAGAGCCAAAACCACAGGGGCTTGAGACTTGAAATTTTGACAGTCGATGCATTTTATGACGTAAGTTGGTTAGAAAAAGTAAACACGCAATTTAGATTTTTTTCAAATCTAACAACTAAGAGGCTTATATAGTGGTAGAAATTTTGTATGGGAGGTCCGAATTTTTAAAAAGATAGCGTGTAATTTTGTGTGCAAGCTTCTGGTTAGAAATAAAACAAATACGTGTTTTAGCGGTTTCTAAAATCTACCGTTTAAAAGGGTGAAAAAGGGGTTGAAAGTTTTGATGTGCAGTGAAATTTCTTCTAGAAATAAGTGATCATGTATTTACGCGTTTTTGGAAATAGGGGTTGAATTTTTATATGGAAAGTCCGTCATTTCGCGCGAGCGAAGCCGCCAACTGCTAGATATACCTAATAACTTTGATTATAAATCACAGAATAACTAATAGTAGTACGGTTTAATTCAAAGAGTAGACGATGAGTACGTTCTTCAGTATTTTCACGATTAAATATTTTTCACTGTAAGCCTGAATTTGTGATAACTTCTTTTCACGCAGCTCACTACTTTCTCTTGAATTGGCCTTGGACCAAGATTCCCTACTTTGAGATAGACGTTTCTCCATTTCTTCGCTAGTTGTGGAGTACTGCTCACATCTCTGGGCCGGAGCGCCAAAATATCAGCTTGATCCACTTGACTCCCTACAGAGACGAGCTGCTCGAATCGTCGATGATTCCGATCTCACGGCTAGACTAGAGTCGCTGGAGCAGTGGAGACACTTTGGTTCTCTCTGCTTATTTTACCGACTCTTTCACGGGGAGTGCTCTGAAGAATTGTTTAATTTGGTACCGAAGTCACTCTTCTACCAACGCACAGAGGAGTATTCGACCTAAAAAGTCGATCAAAATTATTGTGTGATGTTTATCGATTCGATGTAAAACAAAAAGTAGTATAGGGTGATAATATTGTATTTGAAACACCATACACACGTAAAATTTTACATCAAAAGTTTTTACACAAAAATCTTCTAGTTAGAATCGCTTTTACTAGATCCATCGTCCTCCTCATCATCAAACTCTGTAGACGAGACGTACGATGTCTCCGGGAGCAAGAGTTTTAACGCTTCAACGGAAAATGGCTTACTTTTTTTTCGAAGTTAGCAGAAGTCTATCTTGCACATCTTTGTTACAGTCTTCGCGCGAAAACTTTCTGGAAAAATTCTGTCTATACATGCGGAAGTGTTTGTTTCTGGCCTCAGCCGCCTCTTCTGACAACTGGCCAATAGGCAGAATAGCATAATTAATAAAATTACTGTGGCCCCATGTGTAAAAACTTTGTGCATTGTAGGCGATATGGGGTGCCACTCATATAAATCCACATATAGCTGTGCAGTTTGTTCAGCAATCTTTTCAAATTGCGTACAAATTTTTAGCCCACTTGAGAAAGTCTTTAATATTACACTGCATTTTTTTATTAAATTAATGTCAATCCCTATAATGCGGGCAGAAGACTGGCAGCTGTCCATTTTTGTTTAAATTGGTACTTAAATGATTTTAAGGCACTTCTTAATGATTCTTGTTTTTATTTAGGGCATTTCGTGACTATTTTAAGACGATTTTCTAAAAACTCATTTTTTTCTATTTTTCTGCCTGAACATTGTTTTATGACTTCATAGAGTGATTTTCTAGTCATCTCCATCGACATCATTAGAGATTCTGGAATAGAAAAATAAAATATTGTTTTATAAAAGCTGATTTCTACTAATTTCGTAAAAAATATATAAAAAAATGGCGTGTATATGCGGGACATTTTCCTTTAAAAACCTTATCAAGAATAATGAAACTATATGTTACATCCAAAATCATACGTTAACTCGGTTTAACTCATATACAAAAACACCTTTAATTACAGAGTTTACTAAAAAATTGTTGCATTTTTTATGGAGTACTTTTAAGGTGCAAAATATCACTTATAACAAGTGCAATACCAAAATAAACATACTTTTATGAAATAACTTCTTCTAAAATATCCATAATGGTTACCACACAATTTCACCAAATACAGAATAATTGCAATTTAAAGATCACGTTTTAACTGTAGTGCCGAGAACAAAGACATACGATTCACGCAACGACTGGGTTCCGACTGCTGTTACATTTGGTGGAGAGCAGGTACGTGGCCAAGTTGGCCGTTTAGTGACGTAATAACTATTGGGCTCTCACAATAAAATAGTTATAAAACAATATAACAAAATTCGGGTTTTCGACTTTTGATCGGCTTTTTAGGTCAAATACTCGTCTATGCAACGTACCACTCGCCGACGCAGTAGAGTTCACCCGTACTACTGGAAGCGTTCTCATCTAGTACGGTGCACTTCCAGCGATCTTTTCTACCACGTACGTGTAGCCTCTGGAATGAACGCCAAACATCTGCTGCGGTGTTTCCCGAGCGCTATGACTTGTCCTTCTTCAAACGAGGTTTAAAAGAGAGCATTACTTTCACGGTAGGCAGCGGCTTTGCTGTGTATACCCTGACATTAGCGAAGTCCATGAGCAGTGGTTACCGTTTACCATCAGATGGGCCGTTCGCTCGTCTGCCACTAGCAGCAATAAAAAAAATAGTTTCATTTAAACGGCGCTGTCTCATATTGACAGCGCGTTTAGTAAGACCTACCTATCTTTAATTTCGATAAATCCGATAAGTGCAGAAAGGAAAATTCACCAAAAAACAGTAAATAAAAATCTTTTTAACAAAAAAACCGCCTCCAAAAATCTGGAAAATGTGTGAAAATAGCACTAAAAAGTAAAAATAAATTCAGTTATTTTAGCTTCAATTTACTTATAAACATCACCTATTCAACTGAATATTATATACTTATACGAGTTATACGTATCTACCACTTAATTCACATACCTGACACAATACATGTTTTTATATGACTAACAAACTAAATTAAATACCTTTCACCAGAAATCAGATAAGTATATTATATTTTTGGACTAAGTACTTAGAAAAAAATATTTTATTAGGACTATAATATACAATTATACTTTTTTTTGGAATAGGTGCCAGCCAAGCGTTTTAGTAAATTATTTCTTGATAATGTACAAAATCTATGAAAAGCTATATTGATACGATAATTTAGCAAAACCTCATCAAACTTGTAAGTAATTTACAAATGACGGGAAATCAAATCAACAAATATAAATCAAATTTTAGGAAGTTTTCTATAACACAAAATATATGTAAAGTTACATTAATACCACAATGTAGGATCGAACCAAACCTATTTTGCAAATAAAGAAACCAACCTGGCAACAGGCGCGACAGCTCAGTTACAAATTAACCTAAATACCTATTTACAATGACCTATCTAACCAAAACAAAAACTTAAAGCGAGACTTGGAACAAATCAAATTCTGAGAAGTTTTTACACAAAAGATCTTAAAATTTGAAAAACAAGAAAAATAGAATTATGTAAAGATGCAAACCTATTTCAATGAACACAAATTTTGTGTAAAATAACTCTAAAGAACCACAATCCAATGCAATACAATAATTACCTACATACAAGCGCATAGAAAAAATGGATATCGGACACAACCGTCAACGACGTCTGCCCTCACGCATCTACCCGCATGTTCCCCCCTGCCGCCACGGTATATGCCCACCGCTGCGAGCCTTGCTGTTCAAGATAATATACTCGTACTTCGCAACTTCATAATTACACGACTGCCAAAAAAGAGCGTAATGTTTTATTAGCGTTCATGTATGTATGTAAAAATGTAAGTATGTGAGTTTCTTTATTCCGCCATAACTTTTGTATTCCTAAACCGATTCAGATGTGTGGCATATCGTTGGAATCCTTATATTACCCTGAGTGATATAGGCTATATTTTTTTTACTTCATAGTTCTTAATTGATGGTGCGGTTTTATTAATTTTGAAATAATTGTTTATTTAATTCTTAATCTCAGCTGGCACCGACTCCAAAAAAAAGTTTATTGTATATTATAGTCCTAATAAAATATTTTTTTCTAAGTAACTGGACTAAGTCCAGAAATATAATTTACTTATCTGATTTCTGGTGATAGGTATTTAATTTAGTTTGTTAGTCATATAAAATATGTATTGTGTCAGGTATGTGAATTAAGTGGTAGATACGTATAACTCGTATAAGTATATAATATTCAGTTTAATAGGTAATGTTTATAAGTAAATTGAAGTTAAAATAACTGAATTTATTTTTTACTTTTTAGTGCTATTTTCACACATTTTCCAGATTTTTGGAGGCGGTTTTCTTTTTGTTAAAATGATTTTTATTCCAATTTAATTTACTATTGGGTCTATGCCTTGTATGCCACATTTTTCTGTCCTCTTCGATATACAATTTTATTTATTGTTCCAAGTCACAGTTCGAAAGAATCACCAGCTGGAATTGTTTATTGCTAGGTTTTCACCAGTTCGGAAGAGAGAGATCCTTGCCTATATCGTATCTACATCTAATTGTTTTATTAATAGTCATGTTTATATACACACATCAACAAAGTCTAGGGATATCTTAATCCTAAATTATTTACGAGTTTATAGTTTAGAACCTTGTTAGTTTCCACAAAAAGTTTATATACAGATTAAAACCTCTTTTATTCTATTTTCAAAATTTGAACATGGAAAGAAAAAAAACAAAATAATAAACAAAATATGGCGGCAAATTTGCTAGTAATTCGTTACATTAAAGAAAGTTAAAACTGTTTTATTATAATTATTAATGAAAAGGGTTTTTAATTGTTTTTCTTTTTTAATTTAACGTGACGTACGAACTTTAAAAGTCATGTCACGTCGTCATTTGAGTCGAGATGAAATGTTACGAGCCGTGGGCATGTTAGAAAATGGTGCAATTCAACGCGTCGTTGCTGAGGCCCTACATACCAGTCAAAATGTGATATCAAGGTTGTGGTCACGTTATCGCAGTACTGGAGATGTGGCCGAATAGCACACAGGTAGATATCGTGTTACTACGCAGAGACAGGATCGATTTCTCCAAATGACCGCCAGAAGACAACCCAATATCACAGCGCTGCAACTAGTGCAAAGGCTCCAGGAGGACCACCAGCTGCTGGTAAGCGACCAAACCGTGCGAAGAAGGTTACATGAAGTTGATCTTCATGCTCGAAGACCATTGCGTGTTCCAGCATTGCGACGTGGCAATCGCGGTCGGCGGCTTTCGTGGGCTCGGGAGCATTTACCATGGAGTGACGAACAATGGTCTTTGGTGCTGTTCACCGATGAGTCCCGGTTTGGGCTTCACCCGGATTCACGAAGAACACGCGTTTGGAGAGCTCCAGGGAGAGTTAGCCGTCTACGGCACCCTCAGGAGGTCCACCCATACCAAGGCGGGACAATCATGGTGTGGGCAGGAATTCGTCTTGGTGGACGAACCCAACTCGTTTGGATCCAAGGCAGCATGACTGCACAAAAATACCACGAGGAGGTAGTAGAGCCCGTTATTGTCCCACACAGAACTCAAATAGGCCATGAATTTCTACTCATGCACGATAATGCTCCTTGCCATACGGCGCGGCTGGTATCGACCGCTCTCCAAGAGCACGATATTCAAGTTTTGGATTGGCCTGCACAGTCGCCCGACTTAAATCCTATCGAGCATGCCTGGGACATGTTACAACGAAAAGCTTTGAGAGATTTTCCACCAAATTTGACGACTGAACAACAACTTTACGAACACTTGCAAAGGACATGGGACCTCATACCGCAGCAAGACATTGACAATTTAATTTTAAGTATTAACAATCGATGTCGATGTGTAATCAATGTAAGAGGTGGCAACACTGATTATTAATGATTAGATTTTACAAGATTTTTTCCATTTTTATTAAAATTAATAGTTTTTTAAGAAGAAATGTTTGTTGTTATCATACTAATTTTCCATGATGATTAAAAATTTTTTTTTTTTATTTAAAACAAAAAAAAACACGAAATGTTTTTTATTTTTATTAAAGACCTTAAAATAATCTATGATTCTTCTATTTACTGTATCAGAAAATTCTTCATAGATTTTTAGATATTTGATGAAATATAAAATATCCCTAGACTTTGTTGATGTGTGTAGTATACCTTAAACGCACGCTCGGTCCACACACAAAAAAAATGTCATGATGTTCGATTTTAATACAAGTTTATATAGATACATAATACAAGTTGATTTTACAGGTGTTAATCGCGTAAAACAACTTATTAAAGATGTAAATAGCTGTGTGTCTTGAGCTGACATCAGTCCGTCCGCGACCACGACCGTTGTAAGCCGGTCGATACGTTGGCAACAAATAGGTATTTAAACCTTAATTAGATATTTTACGTGATTATTACCCGTTAAATAAACTATAATGTTAGGAAGAATTGTTATTTCAAATTACTGTGAAGCCAAACGTGAACAGGACTTACAAAAAATTAAATCTGCTTTTTCGCAATACTTACACATTTTACATTACAATAAGCTTTTTGCTAGTAAATATTTTTATTACAAAAGTTGCCTGCATTTTATTTTACCATGTGTAATGGCTTTCACATGACTACTTCGAAACAATGAAGTTCTAAATAAGCATGACATTATCCCTACGCATATCAATTCAAGATGTCAGAAACAAACCATATTAAAATCTGCTTAAAACGAATTATAATTCTGTTTGAGTGGTCCCGAGTTCAGTTTGATTAAATCACTTACTGCGACTAGAGGGATCAATTTAACTTAGTTTGACCGATCAAAATCCTGTCATTTGTGGTTTCGCAAGTGGATGGAAAACCTTCACTAGTATGTACTCGTATAGGGAGTTTCCTTGCTTTGCACATTTTGATTGGACCGTCAAAATGTCATAAGTTGATAAATTGGGTCAAATATGGCTGGTAGTGCCGGCTGATTTAGTATTTATACATTATATATCTATAATAAGTTTTCAAAACATATTTCAAGGATGCAAAAAACCATTATTTTTGTTTTACGTTTAAAACTAACTGATATAATTATAGGTAACATAATGACGCCAGTCAGCTGTTGCTCAATCAAAAATATCTAACTAAAGCTAAATCAGCCGGCACTACCAGCCATATTTTATTTTTCACGCCCGGCGCGGGAGGGGTTAAAACAGTATTTCTACCGTATTACACTTTTCTTGACAATTTAAATTCTACTATTAAGACACGCAATACACCACGTAATAAATTTTCTTCTTCCGCATTCAGCTCGCAAACTTTTTGACCCAATTTATCAACTTATGACATTTTGACGGTCCAATCAAAATGTGCAAAAGCAAGGAAACTCCCTATACGAGTACATACTAGTGAAGGTTTTCCATCCACTTGCGAAACCACAAATGACAGGATTTTGATCGGTCAAACTAAGTTAAATTGATCCTCTAGTCGCAGTAAGTGATTTAATCAAACTGAACTCGGACCACTCAAACAGAATTATAATTCGTTTTAAGCAGATTTTTAATATGGTTTGTTTCTGACATCTTGAATTGATATGCGTAGGGATAATGTCATGCTTATTTAGAACTTCATTGTTTCGAAGTAGTCATGTGAAAGCCATTACACATGGTAAAATAAAATGCCAGGCAACTTTTGTAATAAAAATATTTACTAGCAAAAAGCTTACGAGATAAATTTAAAGAAGTAGAAATATTACAGTTGCATCGCAGTATATATTTGCTAATTTAATGTACGTTAAGAAAAACTTAACTCTTTACCGTAAAAATAGTGACGTGCACAAAGTGAACACAAGGAATAAGCATAAACTAGTGGGCACTAACTACCGTCTACATAAAGTTCATAACTCATTTGCGGGACTCGGTATACAATTCTTCAACAAATTACCTCTGGAAATAATGAATTTACCTCTGCACAAATTTAAAACCACTACTAGGAATTTTCTTTTAAAAAAGGGGTTATTACACTATTAAAGAATTTCTAGATGACAAGACATCATGGGTCTAGTTGCTTTTTTTTTAAAATTCACATTATTGTTATTTTTATGACTGTGTAAAATACTCTCTTCTTAATTAGTAACATGTTAAGTGGAGGTGCCTCGTGAACACATGATTTTTGTAGGATTTGGATATTATTACGATTTGTTGAGTGTAGTTTAACATTATTTATTCCGGATCATATCGTTGTTCACTTGTCACCTTCACAAAATTCTTTCTGCATTTGCATTCCTTCACGCGGTCCACTGATTTATGTTCATAATAACGATCTGGAAAATGGAGGTAATTGGCGGTCATGGTCAGTATACCAATAGATTGTTTCTTACTGCCGGTTCGTATACCGTTATCGTCATGCTCACTAAAATGTCATTTCTTGTGGTGGCGTCGTGTGTCGGGTCATCCCTGTCCCTCTAATATGGCGAGAGGGATGATGGCTGGCACATGCGTCATACTCGTGAACGGGTGCTACTTGCGATGACTGGTCGATGACGGTCTTGCGGGCTGGTATTAGATTTTAATATTTAACTGCATCATTCCATCATGGGTCTGATCACTTTCGCGGATTGCCTGCATTGTTAGGTATATATAATGTAAGTGGATGCTCCTGTTTCACCATGTCTATTCTGAGGAGACTAACCAAATGAACATCAAAAGTATTATGCTTGAGTATTATTAAGTACAGTAAATATATACAAGTGATATAGAAGGTGTAACAGTTGCAGCACCTTACAAAATGTAAATTATGTGTATTATGCAAAACCTGGCGAAGAAAAAGAGTGACCGTGAGTTTTATTGCCCGTTCTTTCTCATGGTTCTACCTATTGCTTTGCGAACGTGGCAGTAAATGTAAATGTAGAGTCTTTAAGTAATTATTCATAAATTTATTATTTTGACGTTCATAAGCGTCACATTGTGACCCAAATGAATAAACGATTTTGAATTTGAATTTGAATTTGAATTGTAATGTAAATGTGTAAGTATTGCGAAAAAGCAGATTTAATTTTTTGTAAGTCCTGTTCACGTTTGGCTTCACAGTAATTTGAAATAACAATTCTTCCTAACATTATAGTTTATTTAACGGGTAATAATCACGTAAAATAATCTAATTAAGTTTAAATACCTATTTGTTGCCAACGTATCGACCGGCTTACAACGGTCGTGGTCGCGGACGGACTGATGTCAGCTCAAGACACACAGCTATTTACATCTTTAATAAGTTGTTTTACGCGATTAACACCTGTAAAATCAACTTGTATTATGTATCTATATAAACTTGTATTAAAATCGAACATCATGACATTTTTTTTGTGTGTGGACCGAGCGTGCGTTTAAGGTATACTACACACATCAACAAAGTCTAGGGATATTTTATATTTCATCAAATATCTAAAAATCTATGAAGAATTTTCTGATACAGTAAATAGAAAGAATCATAGATTATTTTAAGGTCTTTATTAAAAATAAAAAACATTTCGTGTTTTTTTTTTTGTTTTAAATAAAAAAAAAAAATTTTTTAATCATCATGGAAAATTAGTATGATAACAACAAACATTTCTTCTTAAAAAACTATTAATTTTAATAAAAATGGAAAAAAATCTTGTAAAATCTAATCATTAATAATCAGTGTTGCCACCTCTTACATTGATTACACATCGACATCGATTGTTAATACTTAAAATTAAATTGTCAATGTCTTGCTGCGGTATGAGGTCCCATGTCCTTTGCAAGTGTTCGTAAAGTTGTTGTTCAGTCGTCAAATTTGGTGGGAAAATCTCTCAAAGCTTTTCGTTGTAACATGTCCCAGGCATGCTCGATAGGATTTAAGTCGGGCGACTGTGCAGGCCAATCCAAAACTTGAATATCGTGCTCTTGGAGAGCGGTCGATACCAGCCGCGCCGTATGGCAAGGAGCATTATCGTGCATGAGTAGAAATTCATGGCCTATTTGAGTTCTGTGTGGGACAATAACGGGCTCTACTACCTCCTCGTGGTATTTTTGTGCAGTCATGCTGCCTTGGATCCAAACGAGTTGGGTTCGTCCACCAAGACGAATTCCTGCCCACACCATGATTGTCCCGCCTTGGTATGGGTGGACCTCCTGAGGGTGCCGTAGACGGCTAACTCTCCCTGGAGCTCTCCAAACGCGTGTTCTTCGTGAATCCGGGTGAAGCCCAAACGGGACTCATCGGTGAACAGCCCAAAGACCATTGTTCGTCACTCCATGGTAAATGCTCCCGAGCCCACGAAAAGCCGCCGACCGCGATTGCCACGTCGCAATGCTGGAACACGCAATGGTCTTCGAGCATGAAGATCAACTTCATGTAACCTTTTCGCACGGTTTGTCGCTTACCAGCAGCTGGTGGTCCTCCTGGAGCCTTTGCACTAGTTGCAGCGCTGTGATATTGGGTTGTCTTCTGGCGGTCATTTGGAGAAATCGATCCTGTCTCTGCGTAGTAACACGATATCTACCTGTGTGCTATTCGGCCACATCTCCAGTACTGCGATAACGTGACCACAACCTTGATATCACATTTTGACTGGTATGTAGGGCCTCAGCAACGACGCGTTGAATTGCACCATTTTCTAACATGCCCACGGCTCGTAACATTTCATCTCGACTCAAATGACGACGTGACATGACTTTTAAAGTTCGTACGTCACGTTAAATTAAAAAAGAAAAACAATTAAAAACCCTTTTCATTAATAATTATAATAAAACAGTTTTAACTTTCTTTAATGTAACGAATTACTAGCAAATTTGCCGCCATATTTTGTTTATTATTTTAGTTTTTTTCTTTCCATGTTCAAATTTTGAAAATAGAATAAAAGAGGTTTTAATCTGTATATAAACTTTTTGATGGAAACTAACAAGGTTCTAAACTATAAACTCGTAAATAATTTAGGATTAAGATATCCCTAGACTTTGTTGATGTGTGTATATAAACATGACTATTAATAAAACAATTAGATGTAGATACGATATAGGCAAGGATCTCTCTCTTCCGAACTGGTGAAAACCTAGCAATAAACAATTCCAGCTGGTGATTCTTTCGAACTGTGACTTGGAACAATAAATAAAATTGTATATCGAAGAGGACAGAAAAATGTGGCATACAAGGCATAGACCCAATAGTAAATTAAATTGGAATAAAAATCAATTTAACAAAAAGAAAACCGCCTCCAAAAATCTGGAAAATGTGTGAAAATAGCACTAAAAGTAAAAAATAAATTCAGTTATTTTAAACTTCAATTTACTTATAAACATT